>JAPESX010000222.1:0-23080 GCA_029590615.1 Nemania bipapillata | reverse complement strand
ACCTTGCTGCCCTTCTTCGTGTCCTTGACGGCGGCCTCAGCGAGGGCGCTGCCAGTCTTCCAGACCTTTTCTCTGTGCTCCTCTTCCTCCTCTTCCGAGTCGAAGTCGCTATCCTCGTCCTCATCCTCCTTCGACCCGTTCTCCTTGGGCTTGGGCTCCGGCTTGGTGACTTTAATGTGGGTGCCACCTTCAACAATCTTGATCAACACACTACCTCCCTCTTTGGGTGCGTCGACATGGATGGTCCGGCGTGCCGGGACGGCCGTCTCGGGCGCGATTACGGGGGTAAATGTCTCTCCGTCCTCAGATAATGTGAGGACACCGATAGCATTAGAGATGTGCTTGACGGTAGTGACTGCCGGGTGAGTCGACTGGTCAATGTCTTCAGATTCATATTCTTGTATCAGAGATGCTTGCAGGGCGGCACCGCGAGCCTGCAGCTCTGACGGGTTCAGCGCACTAGGGCTTGTGGACGGAGCCAGAACAGTGGTGGTCGCGGGGAAGATGGATCGTAGGTTGGACGCAATCCTAGGAGTGTGCGATGTACCGCCAGACAGTATAACCTCGTCAATGTCGAGAACATCTAACCTAGCCTTCTTTATAACACCCTCGACCAGTCTGTTGAAGCCTTCGAAGACCTTGCGTGCGATAGTCTCGTATCGTAGCCTGTTAATGGTCATCTGGAAGTCAATACCCTCGGCCAAGCTCTCGACGCTAAAGTTGGCGTTTGTGCCTATACTGAGAGCCTTCTTAGTAGCCTCGGACTCGGCCTTGAGCTTTGCCAAGCTCCGAGCATTCTCTCGTGGATCAACGTTGGCGTTTTTCTTCATGAATTCCTTAGCAAAGTGGTCCATGAGAACCTTATCCAGCTGGGCACCAGCATATTCGTAGTCGTGAGCAGTTGCAAGAAGGGTGTAGAGCCCGCCTCTTGAGGCAACCACAGCTACATCAGAGCGAGTACCACCAAGATCAGCAACGACAATGATCTTGTCCTCCAACGTGGCTTCGGGCCTCGCATCGTACGCGAGAACCGAGGCAATGGGTTCGTTGATGAGCTGCAGAACCTCGAGGTCAGCCTCCTGCGCAGCCTTGATCAGAGCCTCCCTCTGCTTCTCGCCGAAGTTGGTGGGTACGGCTACAACAGCTGAGGTAACCGTCTTTCCAATATAGTCCGATGCAGATTGCACAAGTCGTCGTAGATAGCGTGTGGAAATCTCGGAGACGGTGACAGTCGAGGCTTCTCCCTCGGGCTTATCTTGGATTGTGAAGCAAATCGATCCGTTCTTGTCTTCGGGGTGAGAGGCGGCATGACAGTGGGTAGGGTCAATTGACTTGAAACTATCAACCATGTTAACCAACAAATGTATTCAATAGTAAGAGGGGAAAACATACTCCTGCCCTAAGAAATCTTTAAAGGCCACAACTGTATTCTTAGGGTTTCGGACGAGGAGCGCCTTGGCTTGGTTTCCAGTGTACTCTTCTCCATCAACGTAAGATAAGAGAGTAGGGATCTGACGATCTAATGATGGGGCTGTTAGCTAAGTTCCTTCTGAGGGGAACTATGGACAACTCTCACCTCCATCCTCGTTTGCAATAACCACAGGGCTGTCGTCGATGGTGCATGCAATCGAGCTGTAGGAGTTCCCGAAAGAGATACCGATGGCGCAGCGATCGCCTGGCGCAACGCCAGCTCCTTTCTCAGCCATGCTTCAAGAATATCTTTCGTGCGAGTTTTAATCGACCTTATGTATATATCTAGAGAAACAGGGGTGCTCGGGGAGGTTCGTTGGCAGTATCGTAACCTGATCTAGCTGGATGAAATGTGATTTGATGTGATTTGATGTGAAGTGATAGATAGGTAGGAAGGAAGACGGTTGGTTCGTTTTGTTTGCCTGTCCTAGAATTTGGCAACTGACAAAAAAAAAAAAGTAGCAGGAACAAGCAAAGCAGTCAAATGCGACTGGTAGACTTCAGCCACAAATGCCCCTCCAGGAAAGACAGCATTTACGAAAGTTAAAAAAAAAGATCAGCCACAAATTATCCACTATCTCTTATCTGGTTATCAGTTATTAGATTGCCCCGCTAAAATTTGGTGACCAATTCCAGCAATTATACTCACTCATTCACTCACTCGTTCATTTATTCCACGCCCTCAGCAACCTTCCATTCCCAGGCTACCCCCAAACGTACGTCAGAGGCAAGAATGGCAACCCAAGCCGAGCGTGTCTTCGTTCTGCCGGGAGACGAAATACCTGCGTCTCTCATTCCATCTCATCCCAAACGAGCATTGAAGCTTGGCCCCGGTCTGCGACATATGCCTCCAAGTGAGCTGATACCAACTGTCGCCGGCGAGCTTGTCACAGACCATAAGAAGAACTCTATATGGGTTGAGTACAATGGCGGAAGAGTGAGCTGCCCCTTCAGACCCCCCTCGACTCGTAATTAGGAGGTGTTGCTGACTGATGTGCCAAGTATATACCGGCCGTTGGGGACTTAGTCATCTGCACCGTCCAGCGCCCTGGTCCAGAGTACTATTATGTTACCATTACTGACTACAATCCGAACGCCATCCTCCCCCAGCTGGCTTTTGAGATGGCCACTAAGAAGACCAGGCCCCAGCTCACCCATGGCGCCCTCGTCTATGCCAGAGTGTGCCTGGCTAACCGCCATATGGACCCTGAGCTAGAATGCGTCTCCCCCACCACGGGGAAAGCGGATGGCCTAGGTCCCCTGGTTGGAGGCATGCTTTATGATATATCTCTCGGCATGGCTCGACGGTTATTAATGAGAAAGTCGGTTGAGGAGGGGAAGGTAGCCGTGCTCGAGGAGCTTGGATCAGCCGGTCTGGCTTTCGAGACGGCTGTGGGTAGAAACGGCAAGTTGTGGGTCAACAGCGAAAGCGTTAAGACGGTCCTGATAGTCGGTCGCGCAGTAAAAGAGACAGATGACGATAAGCTCGGTGTCGAGCAGCAGAAGAAGCTCGTACGAAAACTCATCAAGGAGATGAGCTGAGTCGCCATGATGCGGGCAGCCATTCGGAGAAAACCTCTCCGCGCCCATTGATATGGCAAAAACCGACTCCTTGCGCCATGATCAAGCTCTGCGCAATACCATCTCGCGTGTCGCGTCAATCCCAGATATGTCTCAGTCCTGTCCATGGTCAATCAATGTGCAGGCAAAAATGGACGAGCCCCTCCCCCCACTGCATCACCAACCACACATAGAAGGCTATGATCGCCTCTGTCTCAGGGGTCGCGACAACTTCATGTAAGTCGTTGATGATTTGGAATTATGTTTATTACCTGCGTGCTCTTATCATTATATGGTGGACGGTAGCCAATTGACTGACGGCAAATTGTCCATTTTTAGGACACCGACTCCATCATTGACAAGGTGGTCTTATATTGGATTGCATGCCCGCTACTGGCCGCGCGCCGCAATCAAGTCGCAATCAATCCCTCCGGTCTTGACCGGGAAAGCCGCACTACGTTCCACGGTCCTTACATCGACGTGGCTAAAGTCTCACAGCGGGTGGCGTCCGGGTAGTGCAAACGGGAACTTACAGGAATATGAGATACCCCCGTACCAACAGGTACATTCGTTGCCATGTAATTTGGCTAAATACATTTGTTATGGCTTCCACTACTTATGACTTTACCCAGCTCGCCCTCTGTGCATGTCCTTATCATCTCTCTGCACTCGACTCGTGAGATCGACGAGCTCCAGACCTTCGGTGCAGACGACGGCAATATACGACCCAATAATATCGTAATGATTACCAACCGAAGCGGTCGATTGTAGTGCAAGTTTGCTAACCCTCGCAGAAGGATAAACGCATATTCCGTAAGACTTCGTATTTGGTTAACACATAGCTAGGTTATGCCGGAGATATCGACATGAGGCACGTTCTTGAGTATATATTTGTCATGAGGGAACGTGAAACTCGCTGCTCAACCCGGCTCTCGTCATCGCCGTCAATATTGTCCACCCCCAGCGTGCAGCCCACCGACGATTCATTGACAACAAGTTAAAATGAAATTTCTTATCCTCCTCACGCTGGCAACAGCCTGCATTGCCGGCCCCATTACCTCTCAGGCTGCAATCAAGCCATACGTCAAGCCCAAGAGCACGGATTCTAGAAGCCCATGTCCGATGCTAAACACGTTGGCGAACCACGGATATCTGTACAGACTCACTTCCCCTCGTAGCGGTATATCCTACAGCTTCCAACTGACCAAATGACCATGTAGCCCCCACAATGGCCGCAATATAACGGCTCAGGACATCGGCAACGCCATTTTTGAGTCGACAAACTGGCACTCTGATTTCGGGATTTTCCCAGCCACGGCGGCGCTCAAGAATCTTGGTTTGACCGCCCTCAACCTCGCCGATCTAAATAGCACGCCCGGTGGCGAGCACCCCGCCTCCCTGACGCGCAAGGACGCCAGCTCTGGTGACAGCAACACTATCGACACTGCGCGCGTGACGCAGTTGCTCGCAGATAGCAAGACCAACTACTTGACGGTCGACTCGGTAGCCAAGACGCGTAACCGCCTCGACAGTACGTCGAAGCCACCTCTGACTACATCACAGCTAGGCGTCGCGCAGGGCGAGGCTGCACTCCTTATGGTACTTATGCGTGACACATACGTCAGTTTACAGACCAGCGCACAGGACATAAGCATGCTTCGCGCGCCAAAGGACCGCACCAGGGTTTGGTTGCTGGAGGAGAAATTCCCCACGGCTCAGGGCTGGAAGCCTGCCGAGCAAGTCGTTCAACTTGCAGACCTGGGACCAGTCAGTACAGCCATCATTAGTTCGCAGGCAGCGCAAAGGGGGAGCACTTAGATCAAGAAAACCAAGCCGCCATGATGGCGAAGACGCATCAGTCACTCACAATAGATCTGTCTCTAACTAGTCTACCTATGCCATGGTAACTTGAACACTGCCCTGTTCTTTGTTGGGGGAATAGGCTGCGTGACTTCATCTCATAAGACAATGCTGACACTTCCCATATTGTGGAATACGATAAGCCCGCTTCCCCATTATCCGTCATCCATGTGATTCAGCCTGTATGTGTAGTAACCCCCGCACTGAGGCCCCATAGACCAACAGTCTTCTAAAACGCGATATCTAGACAGGTCTCCAGTTGAACGCTCTCCCCAATGGCCCCTCCGCTACCCTCATAATCCGTGGCGGACCAAATTCTGATTCCCGTACCATCCCTCGTCTCAGCATCGTTCTAGAAGATACATAGGTAGCACAAACTGCCTACCGCGAGGCATCGCCACCATATGAAGTATTCTCAGCCTTCTTGTCTCGATCATGGGGCCATTCTATTCTACTAGCATCTCGGGTATCCGTCCAGCCAGGCTAGAGATGGAGCCAATTAACAAACCCCGTTGAAAGCGAGTTACTGGTTCCCAAAAACCACAGCATCGTCTAGGATGAGAAATGCAGGCGGAAAAAGCGAGACGGTTGAGCAGACAGACTGTCACCGCACCGGTGCGGTTTTGGGGGTGGACGATTCTGCTCACGTCCGCACAACCAATTCGCTGTTCAGCTGCAGCTCCCATGATACCCACTTATGCTTCGTAGACCTCTTACCAGAGCTCTTGGCGGCTGGCTTCTTCCCGTCTTTCGATTCCTTCTCCTGGTTGCAGGAGGCACAGAGAGCTTTGTTATGTGAAGCGGCGCTACCATCACCATCACCGCCCCTGAGCGCTAGTCGGAAGGCGTACGAGGGTGGTAGGGCATCGCAGCCGTTGCACGTCATTGCTGGATCACAAGACGGGAGTAGAACGGGCGAGTCAAGACGTGTGTCGTGTCGTGTCCACGTAATAAAGCTGTTTAAATCGCAATCGTGGTTGGAATGTCTGTGGAGATCATACATAAGACACAGCCGCGAGTTATGTCTGCCAGGCGTAAGTGGTTATCGAAGCTTATATCTACAAAGCCACTAGTAATGTCGACCTGTCAGAAGTCCTATCTAGGACCTAGATAAATACAGAATAGACTGGTGGAAGAAACACGTCTACACGGTATGTCTCAATTGTTGAGAGGACGGGCGCCAGCTATTCCAGCTACCTACTCACACCACCCTGTTACTGTCAGGTCCGTTGTCTCGCATTCCATGTCTAGTGACTAGTCCCTGCTGCCCGCCCGGGAAACGACTCCGATATGTCTTGGCAGCTTCTGTAATAGTGCAATAGCTCATGTCATCCCATCCAAGGTTCATTGGCAAGAGCCTTTTTGCTAAAGGGGGATGAGACAATATCCAGCTTGTAAGCTAGTAGCACTATCACTATTGCAGGTACCTACCTACCTATATCCATTGTACCTATCTTATAACGCTCTGCCTTCCTAGGACTAGGTAGGTACATATTCGATGCACTATTCCCTGACCAACTGTACATACTGGCCCCGGCTAGTCTATTTGACAGACGGGTATGTACGCACCTGTTCTCGGTGACAATAGAGGAATAGCACGTCCCAGGTTGGTAACTATATGTACATGTATATAGACCTAGTATCTAGATAACATAGGTACTTCGGGATCGTAGATGGATTATTATATCTCGATCTATATCTATGCATCGGCGTTTGTAGCATCCTCCTCGTCTAATAGTAGGAGGGGCTCCCAGTCATATTTTCATCCATCTGCAACAACCAGTATCTACCTACTTTTACGGTGCTCAATACGTGGTGATTTGGGAAACCAATGACAGGCCTAGTTAAGCCTGCAGATCATCACTCGCCTTGTTTTCTCAAGCCCAATATTCCCCCTAGTTATGCCCTAGCGTACAGGATAGAGTCAGACATCCCCGTCTAATCCCAGGAACGGCAGGCCATAGATTCGCCAAGGCGCCCAATTTAGTACCACAGATACCTAGATAGACTAGACGAGATGGGACCAATTACAAGCATATAGATAGGTATGACTACATATATGCTGTACTGTGTGACCCTCGACCACTTGTCTCAACCACAGCCGTTCATTCCCAAATCTAAGTCCCCAGACAGTCTCTTTAGTTACGTATAACTGGTTCGCTGGTTGATGCCATGACGAGCACAGGCAGCATATCTAAGGTCCAGGCCAAGGCCAGTCGCTGCTTTTGTGCAACACATCCACTCACCGCTAATTGCATTGCAATATGTGGCAAAGAAGGTTCTCTTATGACGGTGAGGATCGAATGCTCTGGTCATACTTTCATGCATGTAATCAGAGAGTCCCATGCATGCCGAGCACGGCGGCGTGCAGTAGCTTGCCTGCCGGAGTAGATAGAGATGCTTCTTCACACAATAGCCCCCAAGATTCCCAGCCCCAGAAAGGTGGTCAAACAAAGAAAATGTTCCCCGAGGTACTGATGCAAGGAAGCATGGTCTTGTTCTACCTAGAATCGGACTAAACTAGCCTATATCTTATAATAGCATAGAAAATATCTAACAAACTCCTTCCCTATAATGTATGCGTACGTACCTGTTTAGCTTCGTGGAATAATCGTGATCCTGTCATCACGAAAACTAATCTGCTACCAAAGGGATCCAGCTCTGAGGCCAAGTTTCCTAAATTTGCAAGCAGCGAAGATTTCTCCTTTGGACGGCGTCGACATGCGATTAATACAAATCGAAAAGTGGGAAGAGAGTAATTGCAGGATTGTGTAAAGAAACTTGGTAGAAATGGCATTATTCAGGGGCTCGGTTTTGAACCTATGTATAGCGACAATCTTGGTGTTGGTGTACTTCAAAAGCGTCCAAGTCAACCTACTCTGATATGAATGCCGGGCTACACGAACCGATGTAGCGTTGCAGAGAGGGATGGCAAGACTGTCCCAGAGACGACCTCTGCCAAACCGTGGCCCGTTTGCGTCTGCACCACTACGCATCACAAACGGAGCGTTACCCCCAATAATTCAGGCGAAATGATCTCATCAGGGTATTCATTTCTATCGCAAATTAGACGTGCAACGTATCCCACCATCGACGAGTCGTAATGCAAACAGACCTAGCATCAATAATTGGCTGCGGTGTGGATTTATTCCAAATCTCCTGAATCATGCGGCTCGGCCCGTCGTTTGTGTGAGCTTGATCAACCCTCACACCNAAAAATCCCCATCGGGTGGCTACTGCTTGGCCGTCATGCCCCGGATAATTCCCCGAGACAGCTTCGTAGAATCCGAGCCACCCGCAATTCGTGCAACCACCCGGTTACAAAGTCAACCGCCCTTCTTCTAGAGTAATAGTCTTTCCCACACAGAACTCTAATTATGATCATGTATATTTTCTCGGGTACGGGAATGCTCTCGATGCCATGCGTCATGATAGGATTGTAGCTGCCACGAGACAAGGAGGCGTCGCTGTCGGTTGTCTGTGCCAAAGTGTTGACAGCACCAGGGTGCTACCAAGTATCGTAAATCTGTTATTATTTCCACGGATTGTCATTGTTGAAAATGCCTTCGCAAGAGAATGCCCCGGTAATGAATAGGTGTTCTTGTAGTTGTGTTCAATAGTCCTTATGTGTCCTTAGTGACCTTTATAGTATCCAGTTCCTTGCCTGGTACTCTTTTGTGCAGGCAACCGCTTCTATTCGCCTAGTTAAGCCAGTCAATGTTATTTCTTCTGTTTGGCGTACAGGTTCATTAGCTACTAAGCAATTGGAAACGCTTCAGAGGAAGAAAGCGGCCGGAAAACTGGCATAAGAAAATATCAGCTTGGGCAGCTTATACTCATATGATTTTAAGAGCTCCGCAACTAGGAAGGCTGCCGGAATTAAAAAATAAATCACTATTCAGTGACTATTTCTAGTATCGGTTGCTCAGTTAGAGAGAGTTGAGGGAACATTTTATCTATAAGTGCCACCCGACCTGCTCTCCATCGGCCTTTAAAGGAAGACTTTCAATTACCTAAGCAATCATAACCTTTATCAGACCACTCTAGGTAACGCGACCCTCCTAACTACTAACCACGAAAGCTAGTAGAGTAATTCTTAGACTGCCTCTAATTGTACTTGCATTTGAGGACTTCCACTAGTCTAAGCACACTTACAGTGAACGACAATTTCTCTGCATTGTCTCACAATCCGGTGTTAATGGGAAATCAGCCTTCTCGTGGATCGGTAAACTGATGCTTCTCCTATTCTGATACATGAAAAAAGGAGAAAATAAAGAGACGAACAAGCAATTGCGGTTAGAGATCCCATATATGTCCTCATTAGTTTTATGAATAGTTCAATACCATGGCATAGAATCAACCACATAGCCATAAAGTCCATAGATGGCCCTAGTCCTAAAGGCAAGATTCAAATAACGTCTACTATGTTTAACCCGTTATTCTCTATGCCTGGAATCCCGGCACCCAGGTTGGCATTGTTTTGGTAAGGCAGTTAATCAAGGATATTAGCAGGTTCGCCTTTGTAAGCTTGCTTCTGCCAGTAAATCGGAACCTTGCCATTCACAATGGCCTTTTTGCGTCTCTCGGGGTCTGATATCATCTCGGGACGTATATAGCGACAGGTAAGAGCAAAGCGACGGATTCCCTCCGCATAAACGGCATGCTAAAACACATGTTACCTGACTGTCATCTAAGAGTAATGTGATCATTCATTCAAACTAACCTCATAGTACTTGTGGATTTTCGTGCCATGCATGATAACAATATCACCATGCTCAAGCACGAATGACAACATGACATTGCCTGCTGCGATAGTGTCCTCGAACCCAGACTTTTTCTTGCCGCGAAATCGCATGACCGATGGAGAGCCTAGTGACAGTGTTGCTACAGTAGGCCCCAACTCTTTTTCGCCATCATCATGGAACTAGAAATAACCTGTGAGATAAATTTCTAGAGATATCTAGGAGTAAACTTACACTAATCTGAGAGTCTTCGAAATAACCGAGCATGAGTTGCTCATTAAAATCGATAAACTCGGCCGGCATCGATATAGAGTCGGTAGAGAGTCCATTTCGTGCAACGTGATCTGCCGTCAGCGCAACTGCTGTTGCACCACTCCAGGTGAGGCGGCTGAGAGCTTTCATAACTAGATCAGGAGCAGTCTCAAATCCATTGGATGTCTCCACCACAACACCAAACTTGTAGTCGGCGCCCTGTCACCATTAGCATAAGTATTAAAATGTCTTGCAGGAAACATACCATGTTGCACGAGAAGTGAGAGGTCAATTCTTCCTTATGTGAGCCTGCGATGTTTAGTTAGGTAGATTAAAACATTGATTAGTTAGTGGATTTACCTCTGCAGAATGCTGGGTGACGTTGTAGCTTTACGTCGCCCATTCGTGTCGCCCTTTGCATCTCGTTAAACAAGTCATTTAACCCTTCTTTGCGTGTACGAGTTGTCTCTGAGGGATGAAAAATGGTGACTGAGCCAATGAATTCTCCGTTGTTAAGGTTCTCCGGGGTGCTTGGGAGGTACAGGCTTGTCACTTGATACCCCGCAACTTGATGTTCAGTACGCAGGATCCGAGCATCAACCTCATAGAATTTTGTCTTTTTCTTTGCTAAAGCCAAACCTGCCTCATGGTTGATCAAGGCTAGCGGGACGTCTAGTGGGGTCATCACCAACTTGAAGCCACATCCCTTTTCGCATCGCCAGCCCTCCCAGGAAATTCGGCGGCTTGCATATTTGCATGTCGGGCAGATGATTCCCCTTTTAAACCGGGATTCCGAACCATAGTCTTCATGTCCTAGACTTGGAAGGCCAGGTACCAAAACTTGTAATGGACACTCCGAGACCCATTGTTTTCTCTCATTGAGGAAGTTTTCATTATACTGAAGGGTGTTGATATCAATGTCAGGCGTCGAGAAAGAAAAGAATTTCGTGCACGTGGTCTCCAGACAGCACCACCCTTCCTTAAAGATCTCTTTACTATGGTTGTTGCATGATGAACAAGCCAGAGTTGGGCAAGAGAATTCCTCAATAGTATGCATACCGTCTCTTTCATGGCCTTGTGGTACCCACCAAGCCGTGGAATGCAAATCAATACGCTGTAATCGAATAGCGTAGTGCATGAAGCGTGACCCGTCTTTCTGAACAGGCTGGAGTTCTGACCAGATATCTGTAATGAAAAAGAAATCTAGGACATTGTAGTGATTGCTCAGATCTATATCAAGCAAATTATTGACATAGCCACCTAGGAGAGCAAGAGATGTTAGATAATTACGGCGCGTGATTTGAGTCTCAGGTTGAAGTTTACCTTTCCCTCGGGCCTGCTTGCCAATCACAATCCCAATTGGCTGTCCCACGGACATGGCGTTCTTGAGGGCGACGTAGTTTTTGCCATCCTCTTTCTGGTCCTCTGTTCGGATATGTTTTCCGTCAGAGCCGCTCTTAAGGCCACCACCACTATAAGATGATTATGTTAGTATATTCAAATTAGATCTGGAGGATTTCATGTTGATATATTGACACGTACACAGTAGTGACAATTACTTGAGCTCCCAAGACGTCACGTGGAGTTGTCTTCCCATTGAGAAGCATGCCAGTCGCAATCTTTTCTTTTGATTGAATACCGCCTTGGTGGGCTCTCCAATATTGAATGCTGTCACATAAAGCAGCGCGGATGTTAGAAGAGATGGGTGGTTCACCAGCAGGAGCAGCAAGAGGCACTGCAGGTATGGCAGCCTTTCGAGAGATAGACTGAGTCTTTCTCTTCTTTTGCGACGGGCTGGCCTTCTTGGAACTGGGAGCTTTTCGCTTCTGGGCCCGACGGCCAGGTTTGCCGGACTCGGTACTCTTGGCTAAAGGAATAATGGTGGAATCCATTACGTTTGATGTAGTGAGATCGTCTTGCGGGTTACTTTATCTCACAATATGGATATTATACGTGATGGAGGTGCTGGCCCAGATACCTCTGTAACAGTCAGAAATAAACCTGAATAGACTCGAGCTTCAGTGGTATATAAGAACGGAGAGGGAGACTGCAGTAGTAAAATCGGAATTATCTTAACGCCAGTATTGTAGTGTAAAGTATATGTCCGGAATGGGGTACAGAATGTATATTAAAAGTGAAGACTGCAGAGTGGCATAATAGGCGGCGTAGAGGCAAGACGAGAATAACTGTGAAGAAGAGAGAGAAAGTCGAAAGTAGACACCAGAAAAGAGCAGCGGTATTTATACACACACATGCGTCAGTGGAAAGAGCATGTTTGCACTCTCAATAATTGGAGGGATATATTATGCACGTAGATAGGAAAGAGCGACATAAGCTGTGATATGCTTGTGATCATGAATTTAGAAGTCCGTACCTGCAAGTAGATGTTTGCTACCCACATGTATGTGCAGTATGTATTATAAGGAAGCAATTATGAAGTTGGATGCCACAAATATGACCACCTACCTAGGTAGGTAAGTAGAGAGTACGTTAGGTCGATTAATAGGGGTTTGCCTTGGGATGTGGTCGTAGTATGTCAGGTAGGTAAGTCGCAGGCGGATGTAAGTAATGTTTGCCCTCGAAGAGCAATTAAGGCAGGTATCTATCAAGATGACAAGGCTGGGAATCGACAGTATTGCAAACAAACAGGGGCTGAGCGAACTGTTTTTGTTGTGGTGAATGTGTTGTTGTGGTGAATGTGTAGAGGCAGGTGCGATGACATACGTACATGCAACTTGGCACAGCTTTAATTCAATGGCACGTGGGCAGGTTCTTGGGGAGGCAGGTACATAAGGTCAGCAGAGCAAACTGCTAGAGCTGCTGTGACGCATACTGACTCGGGAGGTAGCTACATATGTATATACCTCCCATAGATACGCAACTGCGACTGAAGTGCACTATCCTCGTCGTAAACCGAAGAAGGAAAGAAGGAAGATGTGTATTAAGAGTTCTGCCGCAGTCGATGGGTCATACATATAACATTAGCCCCCTTCCTTCAAATACATACATTTTCAGTGCTTCTGTTTCTTCTATCAGCATAATTTGTTTCTATATACTTCAAGCTTACTATTATTCTATTCAAGTTTGTAGGTATCCAATTCCGCCCCTGACGCAGCGTGAGTAGAAAGTATCATTTAGACCAGAAAGGCACCAGGGGTAGTAAGCGCTCATTTGTTGTGAAGTAACAAAATCCAATAAGTGTGTCTTAGAGTTGTATAGAGAGATAGACAGGGAACAGGGTCATAAAACTACAAGAACTGTCACTTACGTCTTTAGGTTCCCCTAACCGGGGCTCTTCCCTTCCTCGGGTCAGATTGGGAGGGCTCATTGTCAGCCGAGTAATGCAGCTATGGTACCTTGGTCATGATTATCAGACAACCGAAGATCAGGATCGACTAAAGAGATACTCTAAGCTGGCAACAAGGACAGGATGGAAATCCAGGAATAAAAGAGCGTGTGTCATCTTAGGGGTGCAAGAGTCTATTGGGTGATGGTCTTTAAGATTCCCCAAGGCCTGAATTAGTTCTTGATAATGAAGAGAGTCGTAACTGAGATAAAATATGCCAAAAANCGAATGCATTTATCGGAAACCCGAGATTTGAAAATTGAAATATCGCTTGGTTTCTGAGGCGAGCATATACTCCACAACTTCATCAGCTCTTCCTAGTTGGCTACTCCCGTTCACGATAATTATATCCCACTATTGTGACTGAAGTCTTAGTACCCACAAGCAAATGGATCTACAGAGAGAAGGGTGGAAGAGAGCTAATAGAAGGAAGTCGCTACTCAAACCCTGCTTAGGTAATACCGTGAATTCTCTTGTTACTCTCTATCTCCGTGATTGTTCCCATACCGTGTCGAACCTCTTCGTTAATTACCACAAGAAAAGTTATTATAATCCATATTTCAACTCCCACCCCTTCACGGGACACCTGTTTGGATTCCTGAATAACTATTAGTAGCTAACCGTTTTCAATCTCACGAAACAGTTCCTAGGCTTGTGCACAAATGCAAGCTGCCCAGCATAGCTCGAAAGCTCCTCTGGACACTTGAGCAACTCGAAATTCCAGATAACCATGGTCAACAATATCCGAAATTCCACGTACGCCAACCGGCGGCCGAAGCAGCTCCGGATGCCCAATCCAAACGGAATGCTGGGACCCGCCTGTGGGTCGAATGATAGACTGGCCCAATCCCTGTCCTCGTCGCTGGTTGCTGATTTCTCGGGGTCCCTCAGCCAACGCTCGGGCTTGAACAAGTCGACGTCCTGGTTATCCCAGCCAGGAATGACTTTTTCCACTTCCTTCGAGTCTGGCGAGCATAGGTTGTATTTTCTCTCATTCACTTCCAGCTCGGGCCGTCGGATACCAGGCCCGTTGTGCAGAAAGCGCACTTTGGTGCCCTTGGGAATACGGTGGCCTAGAAGGACCGTGTCTACAATCGCTTCACGGTCGCCGATCGGAATAGTGCCTCCGCACCGAAGTATTTCCTCCATAACCGCGTCAAGGTACGCTGCGGGCGTCTGGAGAATCTCCTCGACCGATGGTAGTCGCCTCTGCTCAATCGCATTTGCGTGGGCAGTCTGCAGTGCTTTCCTCAGCCGATCCTGGGTCTTGGGGTGGTCAGCAAGGAACTTTACACCCCAGGAGAGCGTCGTGCTCATGGTGTCGGAGCCGGCCACTATGAAGCCCCATATCTCTTCCATGATCACGGTCGAGAAGAAGTCCGGCGCTCGCCCTTCCCGTCTCGCATTGCGTGCTTCTCGGTCGACGATAATCGCCACCGCGCAGCGCATCCAGGAAGGGCTCTCGCTCTCTTCACTGCTAGCTTGGCCGTGCTTCGTGCGGGCCGCGACAGCTCTCTTGATTTCGCCTCGGATGCACTCATCTTTCATTCGCGTGCGATATTGATAGGCAGAGGTCTTCTTGACAAACCACCACTTTAGAGCCACAGATGGCGCAGTCTTGACCTCCTCCAATGTCTCCAAGAGCTCAAGCATTGATTTCAGTCCTTCGTCAATTTGGTCTTCGGGGAAATCGATTGGACTGTTGATTCCTGTGTTCTCTTGAGCGGTGGACAGGCGTCCCAGCTCCTCGGGGGTTATGCGCGCTAGCCGCTGCATCTGCGGCTTCGTTGCGCTACGCGGAAATTGAGACCCAAAGGAGAAACCTAGCACAGTATCAAGCACTGCAAAATGGATATCATGAATTGCTCTGAATGGACGTCCAGCGGCGAGCCGAGCCTTAGTGTTCCAGAGTTCAACCCAATCCAGACTACGTGCGTAGATAGTGTGAGATGCCAGGTTATTCAAGAAAGCCGGGGACATAGTATCATCCACAACGCGGCGGTGTAGTTTCCACTCGGGACCCGTCTTTAGGATGAAGTGCTGCCGGCCTAGGAGGCCCTCAAAGTAAGTATACATGAGGCTGGAACGATCGAACTCGCGGGTGCGGTGAAGCACTTTGTGAACTTCCATTAGCGTTACACTCCCCTGCGAGGAGATTAAAGAGACAGGCAAATAAATGGTAGTGTTCTAGGTGATGCCCTGGGCCTTGAAATAGCTGCGGGTAAATAACTCTTGAGACAGCCAGAATGTGAAATTTTAATTGTAGTGGTTACTCACTAACATCACGAGCTGTCCTCCAGTCACTGACCAATATGTAGGGCTTCCCTAGTGGTTGAAGAAAGATCTGGCTTATGGGAGATCCCGTTTTCTGGTTCTGTTTTAAGAACCATGCTATGAGGTCCCCCGTCCTGGACACCTCTCTTCTCAATGCTGGAGCATCTCCAAGCAAGTTCTTCGTCGCCTCCACATTGTAGGGAATCCCTGGCAACGGTTTTGGTAGCGCCCATCTATAACTCGCGTACAGAACCACGGCAACGCCAAAAACAATGACTGGCATCAACAGCATCCTGGACCTTTTCAATTCCCACTTCAGGCTGGGCTACAGCAGTGCCAAATGAGACAAGTGGTTTTTATTGCTAGTACCAAGATAGCTGTCACGCTCAGCGCATATAGTTATAGGCAGGTCATCAAGCTAACTTTCTCGTGATACCTATAAATACCAAACGTACATAGAATATGTGCGAGGCTTGAAAAATGAATGAAGGTGAAAAATGAACAAAAGGTGAAAACGGTGCAACCGATGAAATGAGGGGTACGCAGAGAATTTATTCGAATGCCCACTCAGGGCCGTCAAGAAGGATACGTGAAGAGGATCATTGGCGCATCAAGCCTAGAGTATTGGCCAGCCAACAGGATTCCTCGGCGTATGTTCCAGTGTTCTGACAGGATCACAAACCCTGTTTCCCTACCTCGTCAGTCGGCGAATATCTAAGAGATGCTTCTCATGTGAGCGGCGAGGGTAGACTACCTACTAAGCAGTGGCTTATGATATGCAACAGACAACTAAGGAGACTGTCGATGGAAGTGAATGCCACCTCATACGACTTCTATTAGGGGCAGCAAAGCGCCATCTAAAATTAAGCTTTATTCTTAACCGGCGACTTAACAGAGATTTCATAGAATGTCCCATATTTGCAGATATACGGCTACTTTCCAAAGGAATGCGACCTAATCCATTGTAAATAGATCAGCAAGGCTAAACAGCCCAGGGTATTAATAAATACAAAACAGGGGCCGTTTTAGGTACAGAATAGCTTAGTAAGACAATACATATTAAGGTATGCCAATTGTTGGCCTCCGTTCTAGGGATGGAATATAGCAAAACCATATATGTTAAAAGTGACATCTAGTTTGGGCGTATGAGCTCGAAGGTGTCCTAAGGGCGAAACGGGAACACTCCAGAGGGATTGGCCAAATTAATACTTCAAGAAACGTAAGCATCGACCATTCCACATTAATTCCAATTCTCAAGCCTAACTCCTAATTTCATTGCCCCTACTATTCTCAGCTTACGTGTATAATCGCCAAATACTATGATAACACTCCTCCGCTTATCTAATATCTTGGAGGTCATCCGCCACCCCCGCACGGCTGAATATGTCAGCTTATATACCTACAGAATATTGACTAATAAACTAGAAAGGATGCATCCTTAAGACGCATTTTGATCTTCTAGTACTGTCATTATGACGTACCTTGCCAGCAACGGGTTGGGTGGAATGCGTACCTGGGTCGGGTTATAAAGTCATACCATCGTAAAGAAAGATGTTCGGTTTAGTATATATTACAGTTACCGTGGCTAGCTTCAGGATATCTGGTGTAGTAACAAGTCTACCGTACTAATTAGTACAGACTTTAGCTGCTCTCCCAATAGTGTTCATCCGTTTCTCTATTCAAATGGTACGCCCAGCAGCTGCTCCTTCTAATATATTACCTAGGAAGGACAATCTTAGTAAATCCTACTCATCTCTAGGCGTAATCCAGTTAGGCTATCTTGTTGTAATACCATAACCTAGCTTTAAACCGGAATATATTACATGATAATCATCGAAATCATGCCTATAACGTAATCCGTGTCCTGATGATACCCGCAATTTCGTTGGTTCCGACCTAGTCTTTCTTTTCTGTCCTCCCGGAATTCTTAGGCAAGGGGCATGCTAAACTCGATAGCGCCAATACAACCTTTGGAGTAAGGCCTAAAACTAGGGAATATTCTAGTAGTAAAGACCCCAAGGACAATGCAGCGGATTCTCCAAGTAATGGAAAGTCAATGGTATTTGAACAGATGAATGTTACGAATCTCGAGGTTCAAAGAACGCTGTATAGTAACACATGTAACTAGTTTTGTAATATAAGCTTGCGCATAGTTAAGTATAAACGTCGGATCAATCTGGGATTTAGTTCTAGCTATGCCAAGTCGTAGAACATTATTCTTCTCTCTCTAGGTATTAGTTCTATTCATTTCGTTTATCATCAAAATAAGTGTCATTTTACTTATTCAGCTAAGAACCTTGTTTCTGCTGCACCAGTTTTGCACATTACGTTACGGCGAGTAACAAGCCAACGAAATGTACAACCTTTGCCAAATTTTCTCTCAGATCTCTCTATGCAGGCCTCTCTACGTTACTCTAGTCTGTATTAGAAGGAAATGCCAGGCAACCAGGGCTTCAGCTGCGTGGCATCTTTCTCATGTATTATATATATATTTACATAGACGTATGGAGTTGGAATGTTTATTCGAATATAACTAGGTAGTGATCATGGTTTAAAACTATCCATAGGCTTGAACAATATTACCGATACTTCCAGCGGTATGGCTATGAGATTATGGTACAACCTATCTACCTAATCTCATCAGAATTGGTCATAACTGCTCCTAAATCAACCTATACCAAGGCGCACAGGAGTCCCCTTGGGGGGAGGGGGAGAAGTGGCCAATAGTCACTAAAAACTAAAGAACCAGTCCCCTCCGATCAGATTAAATACTATCCTTATACCTAGATAGGATCTTACGGGTACAAGTTGTTGAGCCCACAAATATGTGGGCAGCTCGCAAGACATCAGCCTTATTTCTAAATCTTCCTACCTCCAAACTCTTGTTCGCCAGTCTTAAGCCAACGTGATAAAACATAATCCCTTCACTCCTTCGCTGGCAATTATCACGTCATTCTTATGGCCACCAACAGCTACAAGGCGCAAACTTATCAGTTGCCTGTAAACTCATACTAAAATGGATGTGCAAGCCTTACACGCCGCACTTTGGAAGCTTCACCACCGTTACAATAGCACTGCTAAGGATTTGATCAGGCTTTATATTTCGACAAATGCAATTCTTTTTTCCCTCGAGTGAAGTATTCACTCTATAACACTAGATATAAATGATTTTCTAGTATCAAGCCGGCTAAGAGTAGCTGAACACGGACAGGTTTACGTGGGCATATTATATGAAGGGAGAAGGGGCTAGTTGAGGAGGTTTGTACTTGCTTTGGTGAGTATTTATTATGCTGTCTCCTTAGCTAGACGTAGTAAAATAACAACTTACTAAATCTAGATCACTTTAATTAACCTGATAGAAGTGGGATACTCCGTGTGTTCACAGGTAGTTTGGGTTAGGTCTCGTGTCTAGTTTTGAGTAATTATATGTTTAAGCAGACAGAAACACACCTCCATATTGAAGTAAGGGAATTATGAATCTAGCACCAACAGAAATTATATGTGTGATCTCACGCTCTCGGCGACGCGACGCGACAAGTTGAGTTACAAATACAGCAAGGTTGATGATGCGCCTACCACTCCTCCTAAGCATACTCTACAATTTAGGATACCATCGTACCCGCTTATTGAGCAAGTATGACCTAGCATTGTTACCGACATCCTACCCGCAATGAACATAGTTATGTGTCCCCCGTACATCTTCCACTTCACGCTAGGTCTACTCAAGATTACCCTTTGTATACCAGTCACTCAAGCAACTAAACAGCCATACCTCAAACCTTGGCCCAAAGCTTATCTAACAGAAGATCCCGCAACTCACGGAACACAGTTTCACGAAGAGCCTTCCCCATCGTGATAGTGGAGCCATCAAGGAGTGACATGACCCTGTTCCGCAGGAACTTGCTCGATGCATGGCCAATACTGGTGCCATAAATATCCTCCGCAAGCAGTCGCAATTGGATGTCCATGTATTTGTCTTTATAATACTGGCGGACAGCAACATGGTCAATGGGAGTATCGAGTGAACTCCAACCTTCCTGGCAACCCAACTGCTCGCATTCAGCTTGTTTCTTATCACCCCACCAAGATGGCAACATCCGCGGGACAGCCTTCGCTCGACAGAGGAACCGGCGAAACCCTGCAAGTCCATCCTCGGCTCCACCGTAGATACTATCCTTATCGTTGTCATTGGTGAATATGGCCATGTCATGCATGCGAAGGCGGTAGGCGTCGATAAGGATCTTATAGACGTCCATATCTGGGCGGCCGTGGAAGTAATTGCCTCTCTTGAGACGCTTGAAGGGCTCGAAATTGGGTTTCAACAAAGCTCGGTCTGTTGTAGGGGCGGAATTTATGGTCCTCATAGCAGGCTTCGTGCAAGATGCCTCGTGGCTCCGAAAGTTGGCTCGTTCACACTTTCGATTACAATAGTAGGTACCATCGCAGCACTTGCGCATCTGTGCGTGCTCACGTTTGTGTTTGCAATTCGCGCAGGAGGGCATATTGAGGTATTGTATGAATAGTAACAATGCAAGTTCTCGACCTCTAAAAAGATGTTAAATAGTTAGGCTGATGGTACCTAGAGAGTAGCGTAGGAATGGTGTGATGGGGGATGACATGGGGGAATATAGTTGAGCAAAAATGGAGAACACAGAACTAGGAGAATTAGTAGCATAAGTAGTAAAAGCAATCGCATAGGCCAATATGTATCCTAGGCAACATACAGATACACGCCTTGGTTTCGCAGGAGTGGCCAGGTAGACATTTCTATTTCAAAGAAGCACGACCGAATAAACTTGTTGAATTCTACCTAAAAGTAGCCTAATTAGGACAACAAGGGCAATTCACAAAGCCAACCATTCACATATGGACAATCTATGTGCCAGAAGAATACAATGTACAGCGGCTGAAATATCAACTTTACAGTCATGTATGGTTCCAGCATGGTCTAAAGTCAATGTTAGAATGTACTGAATAATTCGAAATATGGCCCTAAGGCTAGCTTCTAGATAGAAGTGTTGTGATAAGACGCTTGGAATTTTGAGCAGATTGAGAGCCTGATTTTTCTTTTCGAGTTAATCAAGTTGCTAATAGACAGTGAGAGTCATGTTTAAGACCTATTACGGTTCTGAATTTTATTTACGCCTGAGCACATTTCCCAAGCCCCAGGAAATAGCCATAAGATAAAGACATGATTTTTATTCAGTTTCTATTTACTTTAGTTAGTCATAGCGGTTCTAACAGGTAGCACCAGTTCTAGCAAGTTGTAATCCAAGTCCTCTAATCTAGACCAGCGGGACTTTAAAACCACAACCATACTAATAGGAGGCTACACACAGTCTGGTTATACTGTACGATTCCTGCAGGCTTGATGTTCTATCCTAATCTATATATACCTAGGCAAAACTACTGTAAGACTATATTTGGCATCTGTTGCCCGAGATTTTGCGCAGCTCTATTTCTTAGCCGATGCCGCTGAGCCCTCCCTCGCGGATGCCCTCGGCGTTGGTTTCTTTAATTCTAAAAGGAGCAACTCAATGATATCTCTCGAGATATGCCTGGATACGATGAATGGCAGGCCTCTCCGGCGAGCTGTCCACCCAACAACAGCAAGCGCCTCAGTCGCGGGCTCGAACCGTTTCGCGAGTTGCCAGGTAAAGCAGTCAACGGCGGCGACATGCGCGTTCCCCTGGGCAACAGCCATGATGGAACGGCGATGACCGCCAGTCTCTAAGCGCTCGGAGAAAATGTGTAGATCCTCATTTAATGAGGCGAGGTCCCGTTCTAGGCCAAGTATGCCAGATATAGAATCCGGGGAGTTGTAGGCAAGGCTCTTGCCTCGTAGATATTGTAGGGGCAAGTTCGGTTTCCCGTCCGATGGCGCTGGTAGAGCCATCGCCGTCACCTTGGCCATCGCCATCGACCCTACTAGAATAACGCTAGAATAGGACTCGCCGTCACCGCCCTCGACACCGGAATAGTCCTGCTGGCCGACGACTTCGACATGGCGAGCAAGTCCAAGCCCCATTGGTCCCCAGCAGGTTTGCGAGAACAGCAACGAGGGATGTCGCCATAATGTAAACAGATCGAGTTCGTCCGGGGGCAGCGTGGCCGGATCTGGAGCGATAATGTTGCCCTCCGAGTCAAGAATACCGCCAGGTACAGTAGGCATATCTGCATTGCGCCGCACGAGGCGGTCTGGTGCATCTACCCCTGCAGCTCGAAGACCATCTCGCAAGTCGATCCATTGTTCGTCGACGTCAGCTTGGCATTCAGGCCAGTCATACATGGGCAGAGCCGCAATGAAGCCCGGCATCTCACCAAGGAACGGAGACCCCGTACATTGACTATGACTACGCCTATGCTTGTGCCACCTAACACTTATCAGCTCAACTACCTAGGCAAATAGACAAAAAACTAAAAGTGACAAATATATGGGGTAGATACTATACTGATAGAAAATAAAGGGGTCCATGCCAAGACTCTGCTAGAGGGCAAACCCGGTGCAAGCTAAAAATTACCCCAGGATTGCGTGCTATCTAACCTGAAATAGGTTTACCATGTACCTAGGTAGACTATTCTGTAGTGTAATTGCGGAGAAATGCCCCTAAAGCTCAGGCCTTGAGGTACCCCAACCATACCTAACGCACCGGCATCGCAACTCGATGCTAGACCATCTACGCATGGGTACCTACCTACTTCCATGCCTGAGGTATGTACTTACATAAACAGAACCTACATGTATGTACACCTAGGTAGTCAGGAACCAATCAGCCAACATGGATGGATTCATGAGATACATGTACATGTCGGAGCAACTAGATAGCTTATCCTCCCTTCCTTCCTTCCTCCTTCCTTCATTTTCCTTGTCCTCGGCAGATTCTTTGTCTCCCCAAGATACCAAGTAGTGCAAGGCCGTCTACCGTACAAGAACCTGTTCCTCACCATTAGTATAAACACCATAAGCTCCCTATAAGTATCTACATAGGTGCTGTGACAATATGGTCTTCACTCCACCGGCCTCCGTTCCCCAGCTACCATTTGGTGAGTATTCTGTAAACTACAACTGTTCTTCGCTCAAGATCATGATATGAATCCGTCTTTCAAGAAAGAATTGCCCACCAACCTGTCGCAGATCCACCCGACTCGATCCCCTTACATGACTTTATAGGGGATGAGAGACATGGCCGCCTGCCCTTCGACAGGTCTCAGAACCCCTTCACATGCGGGTTAACCGGGAGAACGTACACTCACGTCGAGATGCGTGAGAGGCACGAGCTGCTGGCGAGGTCTCTGTCGAAGCGCATGGGATGGCACCCAAATGAGGACACGCCCTGGGACAAGGTGATAGGGTTGTACTCCCATAATGCGGTGAGCTCGGAATCGGAATGGTGGAATCCTGTTCTCGCTAATTCCGTATAAAAGCCGCCGGCGCTGACGGAGGAAACAGGTCGACTATCTCATGTCCACATTTGCCGTGCACCGTCTCTCTGGCATCGTGACGCCGGCGAATGCTATGTACTCGGCCGCCGAGCTAGGGCACCAGCTGACGTCCGCGGGGGCCAAGGCTCTATTC
>JAPESX010000221.1:0-23155 GCA_029590615.1 Nemania bipapillata | reverse complement strand
AGCCTTCTACCATGCTTAGATTCATTAGTCTGTTAATATAATCAACAAGTCTGGGGGAAATTAAACTATCGACTTCTTGTCAATTTAAGCTCAATATCCTGACTACGAACCTCTGTGTGGTAGACATTCAGGAGCTGACTTCTTATATCACCTGGATATCCCGGTAACGATAGCTTGTCTGCTGGTGCATTCAGGCTTTGACCTTTATTTCCATTACATCTCTTGTTAGAACCTATATACCAAAATATCATCGAACTGGCCCCCGTATATCTCCACCGATCGTTTGACCTTCTCTTTTCTTTCAGCTAACTTTCGGCCAACGTCCTTAATAATGGAATTAGCTCCGAAGAAGACCCTAAGTCCAGTATCGAATGATCTGGACCGTTCTGGTCAACAATTGGGCTCTCAAACTTCTGCCGCTATTGAGTCAGACTTTCTAAAGCCCCTGAAAGATTCACAAGAGACACAATGTAGCCTGTCTGACTGGCATGAAATTGGAAGTCACCATGAAATAGATAGGCTCAATTGCCCCATGAAATCGATTGATGCTCCATTCATTCACCGCCCGTTACCCGAGGATCCCATCGATTTTCAAGATGGTTTTCAATATAGTAAGGCGCCAACACCTAAAGCTTTCCCGATTCAGTCAAATTCTCTGCGAAACCGTGCGCGTCCTCAAAACGATTCGAGCAATAGTGGTGTTGTACGAGCTAGGAATTCATCCCACGGTCTCGACTCTAGACCCGAAGATAGTTCTATGCATGGCCAAGGGGATGCAAATGATGCAAGTGCACAGAATGAACATCTACTCTTTAACACAACAGCAAGGAAAGATTGTGTAATCTCTAGTTATAATGATCCCCAGGCAGCTCCCATGAGTTCTAGACGGGGCGAAGATGAGAAGCAAAATCATAGGACCTCTCACGATGGCTCACTGCCGGGGTTACCATTCCAGAACACATCCCCTTTATACAAATCTATTCCGAGACATAAAGCGAACCCTCGATCACCAGTTACTCAGTTAGAGAAGTATAAGCTCCCTAAGGCCTACTCAGATATCCAACGTAAAGCTCTCATCCAGTCCGGCTACACAAATCACACTAGTCTCTCACTGGAGCATCCAAAATCTCAAATGAATGAGGAGTCCCCAATAAGACCAAGAAAGGCTGAGTCATATCGTGATTTAGGGAATTCGCGGGTCATTGCCGGTGCTCTAGCGGGGCAGTATCAAGAAGATTTTACCCTTGGTCAGCTGCAACACACCCCTGAAGCTCACACTCCAGACACTGTTGGCAGATCAAGAAGATATACATCCAAAGCTGATGGAATGACTCGCCCGTTATCCTCTGACACAGGGAAGGACTACAATATGAGGAAACGGCCAATATCACAAGCGTCAAATATATCCAAACCCCGTGTTTCACTGACACGAGATATTACGCGCACCCGGAAAAAAAGATCGACTCTAGCTCTAGAAGAGAGCCATGTGCTACGCCATAAACTTGGCCGAGCCTGGAACAACTTTTTTGTTAACGAAGATCGTCGTAATGAGAACTGGAAGGTCAAATTAGAGTGTTTAGAAGAACAACTTGCTGAACGAGGCGAGAAGGCTGCAGACTACCTTGCAAAGATTGAACAGCAGGATCAAGCGATCATGAATCTCAGGGCTATGAACGATGAGAAAGACGCCCTCTTCCAGAAGCAGAAAGTGTCGTTAGATGAGATGGAAAAGCGAATCCAGAAACTGAAAGGAAAGGTGAAGGATTATAAGGACCATCTCAACGATGCTACCAAGGAGCAACAAAGCATTTTCAAGTATTTTCAGCCAAGATATCAGGACATGAAAGAACAGCTAAAACAATCCGAAATTAAGCACCAGAGTTCACTTGAGGAGGCTCTTTCTAGTAGTAATTTGATCAGGGATAAAATCCAGAAGAGTGTGCAAGAGGTCCAAAGTCTCTCCCAGCATGAGATACAGAAGTGTATGTCAACAAACCCATCATCACTTCTAAGACTGACATGACATAGTGAATATGGAAATCAGTTCCCTCCACTCTAGATTAGCAGACCGTGAGAAGGATATCGAGCGGGAGAAAGACTGTGTTAACGATCTCCGCCGGGAGCTAGCGGTGTCACATGAAATCAGTGATCAGGCACTCAAGTCCTTAGGTACTCAGAACCAAGAGTTAATACAGAAGAGTGAAGAGGGAGCACTCCAGATTCAAAATATGGAACAGTCTATGAACCGGCAGGAAAAGGAGTACGATATTATGCCAGTGCCACGTGACCTAGGGAACCAAGCTAACGTGGGTAGGGTTCAATCATTGCTAAAGCTATTAGAAAATGACGAAAGGAATATGCCGGATTATTCGGCGTTTTTCGAGAGTCTGAAGATACATCAGGCTGAAATACTAGGATCGTAAGTAAACACAGTTATGCAAACTACCCCAAGTAAATAACTGACCTGGACTAGTGCCCTATCGGAGTTTCGAGAATGTGTGGCATCTAATCGTGATCTATCCGTTAAAGCCACCGAGGATTTGAAATTAGATGTTTCGACAATCCAGAAATCCTGCAATGACATTCACGAGCAAATAAAGACCAGACAAGATGCTTCATCATGGCAAGCGAAGTTTGCTCAGGCTCAGGCGGACTACCAAGCTCTCTTTCAAGAGGCAGCTCAGCTGAGAGGAGAAGTCTCTAGGATGCAGGAGAGCGCTCAAATACGCCTTGAACAACAAGAAAGTCTTCAGCAAGAGCTTGCCGCTCTTAGAGTCACCACCCAAATCGCTGAAAACCTGGGCAATCGAGTAGAGTACCTAGAATGTACGAAGCAGAAAATACAGGACTCCTTGAACGAAAAGGAAGCATGCATCCGAGCTCTAGAAGATAAGTTAAAGGAATCTCAAGAGGCTCTAAATGACCAGAACTGCCAGCTCGTAGATACAGAGCACCAGCTCCATAGTGAGCGGGAAAAGCATATGCTGACAATTGCTGATCATCATCAACAACAAGAGCAGGCCGTTATGCAAGCGAGAACTGAAGAATCTGCAAGAAATTGGGCAGCTTATTATGATATGGAAACGCGTTTGGGAGAGACAGTAGAAGACTATAACCACCTCCAGAAAGAACTGGCTGAGGTTAAGCAGGAAGCTGAAAGGGCGCTGAAAACGCACGATAATGAAGTTGTACAGAAAGTACAAGAAACACTAGGACCAATCGCCAGTCAAATGGATACGGTTCTGGAAGGGTTACAGGCTGTTGGGCAAGCTAAATGTGACCTAGCAGCGAACTTAGAGGCATGGTCCCACGATCATGTCGAGCTATCACTACTACAACATGCTGTCAAGAAGCTAACGAAAGAGCACGAGGAGGTTGTCAACGACAGTAAGCTGCTGGAAGAACTTTTAGATGTCCAGAAAAAGCTAGACGACACATGGAAGTCCCACAGATCGGAGACAGATACCCTCCAGCGGGCTATCGATTTAGAGAAGAGTGTAAAGGCTGGGAGGGAAAGAATAAATCGTCCTGCACGTCAGAGGAAGCAAGCACTCGACATACCACTACATGTTGTCAATCGCCGAGTAACAATCCAATCTCCTGCAATAGATGGTACTGGTGACGAAGTTGTCGTCCCCGTGTCGATAGAGGAGGAGCGAGTATTCCGAAGGCAGGCCGCCTCGCCAACAGGGATCATGAAGCCAGTCCTCCCTCAGGAAGAGTTGTCAGCGGAACAACATCGAAGAACAGCCCCAATTACTCCTAAACAAGCTCGAGGGCTATCGAAGCGACGAGTAGCAAACAGCAGTGTGGAGTCTGCACCAGTCTCACATAGCGCCTACAATCGACCTGTGTCAGGGACTTCGGCAAGAATCGAAGAGCTTGCTGATGGCAGTATTCCTAGGAGTAATGAAACCACGCCTGCCGGGATATCACTGATCCCAGAAAAGAGAAATAGAGACGCCGAGGGAAAGCGACAAGCTATTGAAGAACGCCCAGCCAAGATATCTCGTTCTATGTCGAGTGATTTTCATGATTCACTCCCTACAGAGCCCGTACCCGCGCTAATGCAACTGCAAATTCGGCCAAGGCGACTTGTCGGGACAGGTGGAGCAATTGAACAAAGACCACGCTCTTTCGTCACATACGGACCGTCGGGTTTTGGCACGGGGTGAGCACGTTCTGTTCTGCTGCCTTGATCACAGCTCCATTATCGGACACTTCGAGGACGACATCTGTATCGGAGAACCAAAAGCCTTGCATCCTCTCAATGACTTCGGATCTTAGCACCCTTGAGTAGCAACGGTGTAGCTGTATCTGTTATTTCTCGCCACTGATTCTTCTATTCTGCTCAAATTATGTGCCGGTAATTGATGCTTGGTATAGCACCGTTCAGTACAGGACTAGCTAGGTTGCTGAAGACCAGTTTATCATTCACTACTACATCATAGCTTGCTGTGGGGCGACTGTTAGTCATATAGTTATGACAAACTTTGATGGTTGAAGATTGATGATGATATGGGTGATATAGTTGTTCGAGACGGGATAGTATGTGGGGATGATGGTAACTATGAGATACAACCGAGACCTAATAATATGTAGTATTTTATCTTGATACCCTGCGCTGCCTTATGCGAAATGTAACAGCTCGTAAAAACCGGCTGCCTATAGTACAGGTATGTTTATACATGACGGTCGCCTCGGGCGCTCTATTCGCCGGTTGGGATGTCTAACCCATAACGGCTCGGTGTATGCATTGACGCGAATAATCGGGTGGAATGGAGGAAACCTCGGTGTCGCTGGTGGTTCTAAGGATATTTCATATTTTATCATCCGCCTAGCTTATCTTCCTCTCCGCTTCTGTTCCAGGAAAAGGACCTTCTTCCGCACTATATTGAACTCTCATATTAGCAGACCGTCGAGCTGTATAGAGGTACAAAATCCGGTCCTCTGTCATAGAAGCTACGTATGCGGGCGGGCAGGAGCTGCGTGGGATCGTATCTCGACTCGGAATGAGTGCAGAGGGCATCGGGGAGGAGAGGGGAGGGGGAGGAGTCTGCTCTCGAAGCTGGTGGGAGCGATAGGCATGGAAGGTATACGGGCAACGCGACGTACCGACGGGGTCGTATTTCAGCATGCTCATCGGCCTGGACGTGCGGGGACGCGCGTATTGGTAGAAGAAGCCCGTCATGGCCATGGAGAGCAGGCGCACCGAGATCATGCGAGACTTGGCTGATGGCGGCGCTCGTTAGCAAGGCGAGGAGATTGAGCGATGGATTATGGGGTGAGGAAGGAGGAGGAGGAAGAGGAGGGGAATTGAAGCTCGGAGGTACCTTTCTTCGCCATGTTGGGCGGGTTGGCGTCGGGATGACGGGGTTGGAGGACGTGGGTTCGTGGTGGGAGAAATGTAGCTGCATCGACGAGAGATACCTATCTAGATTAGATAGAGGTAGGTAGGTGGGTGGATAGGTGGGTTTTACCGCCTTTGCAAGGTGACGTATACTGGATTTGGCTTAGCGCTGTTGCTATCGCTCGTCGCCAAACTTAGACCTACCAGTCTAAAAGGGTATAAAATAAGAGCAGCTCTATGGGATTTTACATTATGAGGCCTGCTTCAACTACAAATATGACGAGGGCGACATCCTCTCCCCCTAGCCTAGCTATGCTTTGGATCATATGCAAAATCAGTGTGGTTTCGGTAATATGATACTCGTTATGCATTCAGTCTGCTGCTCGACCTCGACTTACCGGCACGTTTATCCACATGGCTTGCTCAAGACTAGTGAAGGCGAAGATCAGTACAGAATATGCAACTTACAGCGAGAAAAATAAAAAGCGATCAAATACCGTATTGATTAATGCGGCGTCGATAACACAAGCGCTTAGGCGGTGGCTTGTACAAATGTAGGCTGCTTGATTTGTTGCGCCACCTGCAGGCTGAGCAGGGTGGTACCGAGTCCATACTACCGACTTCGAGCGTCAGGCTGCAATCCTGAAAACTGTGAAGATTACAAATCAACTAGTCTAAAATACATAATACACTGCTATCGAATACTGTATGATGCCTTGCATTTCGTGTTTTCGCATTTCGCAAAGGAGGGCAGATTCAGAGACGCAGGGCACATTAGCCACGAGGCCTGCCACGGTCATAGAAGACACAAGTGGCCAGCCACGGTCTACATGGCCTACGCGGCCTACACGTGCAATCAATTTAGGCGGTTTATCCGCATCCATCTCACTAAATGTTGGAGAGGCCGAAAGCCCGATTCTTGTCGCCCGAAGCTCTGTCCAGAATAGTCCTCAAGAGCCAACAATACCAGCAACTGGAGAGTCTCACACGCAGCGAGACCTCTGGGCAGAGGCATTAGCCTCCCTCCCGGAGGACGACAAGACATCGATCGAACTCCTAGTTGGCAATACCCCGACGCCCACACAAGATATAGTCAATCGTATGATTGGTGTAGCTATGGAATGGCAAGCGACGTGTGAAAGGAATAGGTGGAAGAAAACGTTCCGTCTCAACGGCTACGAGATTTCCCTCAGCGATACGGCTAGCGAGGCCATAGTCTGGCTAAACAAGTTCAAAGAGATTGGAGACATAATTGTTCAATATGATCCTATACATGCTGCTCTGCCCTGGGCCGCTGCCAGGTTCTTGCTTCAGGCCATTGTTGCGACCGAGGAAGAGATGGCCGCATCACTAGTCATTTTGGAACGAGCCACCCGAACCATTCTTAGGTGCAGGGTATTTGAGGAACTATATAACCGCAAGACGGTAGATCATACCATCATTCAAAATCTCGAGTCAGCCCTAATCAGCCTTTACTCATTGGTTCTCCAAGGATTAGTCACAACCAACAAATTTCTCTCAAAGCAACTCACTTCCCGGGCGTTTTACGCTATCTTTCACCCGAATAAAGGTTCCGGTCTCCTAGTCAGTCTTAAAAACGGCGAAGATCAGGTGAAACAAGAAATTGTGGTTTGCGAGGGTCGACGAAGGGTTGATGCAGACTCAAGGTTAAAGGAACAACTACACGCCCTTTTGGAACTCGGGGAGCCAATTCTCCGCACCGATAAAAATATCAGGGAACTCCTTCAGCAGCTAGAAAAGACTGAGCTCACCAACGTTCTGAAGTGGATTTCTCCTATTGAGTACAGAAGGCATCATGCCACAGTAAGGGAGCTGAGGACTGGCGATACATGTAACTGGTTGCTTCAACGCCCTAAATTTTGCCAATGGATCAGTACAGGCTCGTCAATAACGCTATGGCTCCAGGGTTTTCGTATGTACACCACCCTTTTGATCCGTGCCTTTCTAACTAGCTTTAGCGGGCTCGGGAAAAACATATCTCACATCAAAAGTAATTGATGAGATTGAAGCGACTCTAAGCGGAAAGGAAAATGATGAAGGATTCGCATTCTTCTATTGTAACCGGAACGAAGAGAATCGCCGGAGTGCCATCGATATTCTCCGGAGCTACGTTAGACAGCTATCAACAACTCCTCGAAGATCAGGCTTCATCTGTGCTCAACTAAAGCAACTGCATGACGATTTCCAATTGAAAGGTTCTGGATGGACACTTGGGCTATGTCAGGAACATCTGGTCAGACTCTTAAACATGTTCCCTCGTACTACACTCATCCTCGACGCATTAGATGAGTGTAGACCTGAAGAACGAACACACCTGCTGGACTTTTTTGATTCTATCCCGAGCAAGTCTTCAAAACCTGCAAGGATCTTTATTTCAAGCCGCCCAGAAGGTGATATTCGACAACGCCTCATCCTCCTCTCGAGCGTTGAAATCCTGGCAACGGATAACGAAGAAGATATTGCCAAGTTCGTGAGGGAAAGCATCGAGAAAAATGGCCGCTGGAAAGACGCGCTCGAACAAAATCATGCCCTCAAGGATGGAATTGTTCAGACTCTGCTCGCGAAAAGTAACGGAATGTTCCAATGGGCCATGTTGCAGATTAAGCAGCTCCTCGACCTACGTTCAGAACATCAGATTAGAGACCGTCTAGGGAGGCTGCCTAAAGATCTTGCGGCTGCGTGCGATGAAATATACGAAAGAATCGAAAGCCTCGGGACGCCCGCGGGAGCATTGTCACTCAGGGCTCTCCGGTGGATCATTTATGCTTATCGTCCTCTGAACAATGAACAACTTCTGACCGCTATTCACGTGGACCCTGACGAGGGAATCATCGAGCCTCCCGAAACTACGGAAGCTGATCTTCTTGATTGGTGCGCCAATTTGATCCGAGTTGATTCCCAACAAGACCCTCCTGTGTGGCGGGTCTCTCATCTTTCGGTTGTCGAATATCTTGAAACCCGCTTAGTAGCATTAGAATCCTATTGTTTCCTTGCAAAGGCTAGTCTAGTGCTGCTACAGGAGATGTATAGTGCTAGGCGTGAACAGCAATCAAGGCCGCGTGATATCTATGATAAGGATCATGAACTCAATCTCTACGTGCGGCATTTTTGGATACGCCATGTGCAAACCCAAGAACATCAAGATCCTGACCCAAAGCTAGCGGACCTCTTGAAAGCGTTTCTTGGGTCTATGGAGGAATCTAGCGTGGAATACTGTTCCTGGCATCGCCAACTTTGCTCGGAGATCCATGCTTGGCCGTTCGCTTCTCCCTTTCATGTCATAAATTTAGATTCCATCTCGCCTAGCACCTCCCCAATATTCTTGGTCTGCCGATTCTCAATTTACACCCTCCTACGTGACTGGTGGGGCACAAAATCGATTGAATTAACGCGACGGGCTAAAAGCGGAGATGACCTTCTTACTCTCGCTGCTACCGGGGGCTGTAAGCCGATTTGTACGAAGATAATTGCGACAGGAATATCTGTTAGCAAGTTGCCCCCGGCTAGTAGGGCCCTTACGGCCGCTGCGGCGGGGGGGCATGCCGGGATTGTGCAGCTGCTTATTGATAACGGAGCAGATGTTAATATGCTACTTGGTTTCGAAAGATATGGTAGCGCCCTTGCGGCCGCTGTAGCAATAGGGCATACCGAGATTGTGCAGCTTCTTATTGATAATGGAGCAGATGTTAATATGCTGCTTAGGTCTAGATATTATGGTAGCGCCCTTGCGGCCGCTGCAGCAGAAAGGCATGCCGAGATTGTGCAGCTGCTTATTGATAACGGAGCAGATGTTAATATGCTACTTGATTTCGGAAGATATGGTAGCGCCCTTGCGGCCGGTGTAGCGGGGGGGCATACCGGGATTGTGCGGCTGCTTATTAATAACGGAGCAGATGTTAATATGCTGCTTGGGTCTAAAAATTATAGTAGTGCCCTTGCGGCCGCTACTGTTGAGAAGAGCGATGTTGAAAGCAGCATCGAAATTATACGGCCACTTATAAAGAACGGCGTAAATATTAATATGCAGCTCCCGCACTCAAAATACGGTAATGCCTTGGCGATGGCCGCAGCTCAAGGGTCTATCGAAATCATACAGCTACTTATTGATAACGGAGCAAATGTTGATACGGCACTTGAATTCGGGGATTATGGTAGTCCCCTGGCAGCCGCCGCATTCTGGGGACGGATAGAGGCTGTGCAATTATTTCTTAGACATCATGTGGATATAACGGCTAGTCTGCCACATGGGTTATATAGGACTGTTCTAGAAGCTGCCCAGTGCCACATATCTCTAATAGAGATGAGCGGTAACTGGTGGTTGGGTCGAAGAGGGTTGGAGACTCTAAATCGAGATAAGGCTGAGGTTGTCCGTTTGCTCCAACAAAGCATAGCAAGTTCAGCATAGGAGGAATCCGATCTTCGACCTCGGGTCAAGACCCGACAGCTTGTCGTATAATAAGTGAAAATTAGTATGAAGCCTCGAGATGCATCCGAGTGCAGGTAATCGGAAGCGGAGTCAACTGAAAACCAGCAGGCAAGGCATAAGTACCCTTACTTACGTACCGGTATATATAGCGCTTCTAGCCGCCAAAGGGGCCAGGAGCGGCGGGAATCAATTGACCTATTTATTGAGCCGTACACTATCCCTTCTTTATCGCTGCGAGCATGCTCGCTGTTCACTCCGAGACCGAATCCACTTAATACAAGCAAGAGCAAGGCACTGGCCGCAGGCTTGACCCGGGTATGTGGTCTTGATCTTGTATATAAAATTTGGATACTGAGCGTTACTAATGGTGCTATATTGTATTGATTTTGATTTCACGCCCAACTCTGAATTAAGGACTCCGACCTCGCCCTTGGACGTGACTAGATAGATTCGGGTGGACATGCTCGATTAGGAACAAACGACTAGTCATCTATAGTGCGTAGTACAGCGGGGAAATCAAGGGAGGAGGGGCTGCTCATCAGCCAATGAGATGCTCTGCAATTCAAATGTTTAGTTTACTGTACAGCAGTCCTTCATTGTGAATCTCGACTTCGTTGATTTGATTGTGCTATCGCTGTGTAGCTTTGAGTCTGTGGCACTCGAAACATGTCTCACTACATAAATGGCGTTGGGACTGCCCGACGAGACTATTGTATGCTGGGTATCTCAAACGAAATAATAGAAACAAACAACTTCAGGCGGATGCGATAGGGAAAGACTCATCGACTTCCCCATTCAGTACTGCCTGTGACTTGCGCATATAGGCTCCTCATTGCTATCTCCTTTTGTTCACTTGAAGCGCGTAGTTGTTCGTTGCACTATTTACACAAGACTCATTCCAGCCCCCTCAATCCCCTCTTTCCATCAGCAAATAGTAGGCGGTAGAAACTGGTCCAAGATGCCTTCCGAGGAGCTACAATACCCAACGAAGCCTTTTAGTAAGGTCAACCGATATGACGCCCGTGGTAAGCAATCCAAAAACTCCGGCTTAGCACGCAGATTTCTATCGACTAACGGTGAGGGAAAAGCAACGTACTCTCTACAGACGATCCATGAGATCGTCAATACCTGTCCCATCCTGCACGTGTCCTTCGCGGTGCCGGACTCACCGTTCCCCATGATGTTGCCCATGATAGGACAGATGGGGTCATTCGAGCGACCCAGCTCCGACACGGGCGACGTGCTCGAGCTCTACCTGCACGGCTACGTGTCCTCGCGACTCGTCAACCTGTCCCGGAAGGGTAGTAGTGATAGCGGCAGCGGCAGCGGCAGCCGCGGCGTTGATGGTGGTAATTGAAATGCGACCGACTCGAGCCCAAGCGGGGTCCAACTTTCTGGGCTGGGAAATTGGCCGGTTTGGCGGTGAAAGAAGACGGATACAAGCACGCGACAGAGGAGACGTAGAACACTTAGAAAATTCAAGCAGGCCAAAGACGGAGCGAGATGGCTTCATGGAAACTGGGAGCGGGATGGGGTGGAAATGTCCAAGTAATGTCCGGCTGGGCCGAGTTTGCGAACTATCTACCTACTGCTCAGCACCCAAGCACCCAGGCACCCAGGCACTCAGGCACCCGCAGCGCAAAACACGCGGTGGAAGGAGGCGCAGTTTGACTCGAGCTACTAGCCAACCTATTAGGGGTCGCAATCTGCATTAAAGCGTAGCTACGGGCAACAGCAGTCCTGGCTAGTAATGCTCAGTTCTGTTATCTGATGTGCTCGAGTAAGGAGGCACCTGACAATGGTGCTCCGTGTTGATAAATACTAGTGAAAAAAAAAAAMAAAAAAATTAGAAAATTGAACCTGCCTACCTATGTACATACGCTACTTCCCATCCCGTCCCTTCATAATGAGTATCCGGCGCACTAAATGATAGTACCTACCTAACGCAATAAGAAGAAAAGGAATAACAAGAAGGAAGAGTGGACCTATTTCTCTTTGGGGGGACTGGAGAATTGGAAATTGTAGAATAGGTACGAGAGGTACCAATTGTGTTCATATCTGCTGCAATTAAGAGGCCATAAAAACGATCACACTTACGTCACTAGGTAACACGAAAAGTAGCAGGTATGTCGATAGATTCTAGTCTAGGTTTTAGCAACTGCCAAGAGATCAACAAATTATGCAAGAAAAAAAAACATTAAAAACGGTTAATAGTACCGTATCTCAACATATGCATAACGGAGATACAGCTGGTTACTAAGCCACATGAGGCTTATTACTAACGTTCTGCTGTGGCTGCATACTATGTGTTTGTCCCACATACTAGTACGAGAGCTACGGGTTCAAGTATCGTACTAGCCTATCTTCTAAAGTTGTGCTAGTTTAAATATGTTTTTAATGGCCCCCGAGAAGACCATGGAGATTTATTAACTGACATGATCTTATTCCAAGCCTCCAGAAGCCCTGGCCACAGATTTGTGTTGGTGATATGCACAAAAGGAAACAAATCATGTGCTTTATACCTTGGTTGCTTAGCCATATAGCGTTTGGCTTCGTATATGTTGTCGGTGATGATGTTCTCGTGAATTCTAATTGTAGGAAATATGTTGTTGGGGATAATCCCTTTGGCCATACCAACTGAAGGAACAATGGGTTATGTACTCGTCTCAACAGCAGATAGGACACAACTATAATTTATAAATATATATGCCTACATTGATGTCCCCGAGCTATTCCAATAGATGCAAGCGATGCCTTGGTAGGTGAAGTCGAGTTACTTATAGTGTGTAAAGGTTAGTTTTAAGAACAATATACTAGGTTGTATAGGCCATTTCTAGCTAGAAGAAATTAAATATACATGATGGCTTGTAACGACTCACTCATGGCGAACAGGTCTCTGTAGCAAATAAGAGTATTGCGGTTTATGTTCTTATTGTCAAAACAACTAAACAAATACAGTTAAAAAAGATGGGGTTGATTTGAAGAACGAGTCATAAACTTAAGTTGGCTCCTAATTTACTAAATGAATACTTAAACATAAGAAACAGTGGTGGGATATACAATTCCTCCTTCAAGCATCAATGCCTTGCTCCCTGGCTCATCAAACTGATGCATTGATCTGCTAACCCGTTATTACCCACCGACTCTTTGTGTGCCTTTAGTCCTGTGTGATTTGCCCCAAACCCTCCTACAGTCTCTCACTGGTTAGTCTGCTTGGCCTCACTATAAGGCACACCCGTATAAGGTCTCCTCAACAGTCTGTCATCCTGGTAGTTTGTAACACGGTTACTGCTCGTAGCAACACAGAAGGCTAAGATATGCGACAAAGGACGCCAGGAAATGCTTTATGCCGTCGGACCGTAAAAAATATATATATCAAGCTTTCTAAAAGCGTCTTCGATTTTACCGTTGGTGATAATGATATCGTGAACTCCGTGTGTTTTGGAATATTCAAGCTCAGCTTCGGCCCTTGTCAGACTTTTCTGAATGCTTTCCTCGCTTTCTGTACCACGTCCCCTCCGCCGTACTTCCAGCTCTTCCTTGCTCGGCGGCTTAATAAACACATATCGCTGTCACGGAACAGGAATGCAACGCCATACCACAACACTACTGCAAAAGTAGAATGTTGTCAAGTTGGGAACTTGACCATTTGCAGTCACTTATATGGCTTACGGTTAGGACCGTAACAATCGCGCATTGAATCCAGGGTGCATTTTTATTTCCTTTACGCCATGTATCTCAATGTCTAATAGGACTACTAGGCCTTTTGCGGTTTGTTCTGCGATGGTGTGTTGCTGATGCCGTAGCAATGGCTGCCAAAAGAAGTATACTCCACAAATGCATTCTGAGAGATGAGCAGCTCAAATTCGGCGACGGAGATCCGTCCCAGAAGATTAGGCAATTGGATACACAAGATTACATGACAAGATCGCGCAGCTAACAACAAGGCGGCTTAGAGCCGAGACGCAAAGAGAATCTTAGATCAAATGTAACCCAAAAGGCATATTACCCAATGCCCTCTACATAGAAGCGGCCCCAAGGAATCATATACCACCAAATTTCAAGTCCTCTAACCTACACAGGAGAGTTGTTGTCACAGATAATGATTTTATATGTATGAGATCTTTAACTGCCATAACCTATCGAAATCACTTTGTAACTACTGCTACTATTTGTGAGATTGTCGGATTCGAGTAGATCATCTCGCTCCGGATAAGATCCATCGGCTGTTGGGACTTGACAATGAAAACATTGATTGCGGTAAGAAGAGAAGAGACCTGTAGGCTGTCAAGCCCAAACTTAAAGAGGTCAGTGTCGTCGTCGAAATCTTCGTCTGGAAGAATCTCTGCTAGCGTATCAAAGATTATTTGTCGTACTTGTCAATCGATATTTCTTGCGGTGCCATTGAAACGTGTGCCGCTATGGTTGGCGGGCCTTCGCAACGCATCGGATGAACACCCGTTCATGCTAACAGGGATATCCTCTTTTCCTCCTGCAGAGAAAGACATTGGACTCGTTGGGTCGAGTTCATGAGCGGCTGCTCACAGTGCAGCGGCCAGATTTTGAAGGGCCACCACCACTTTACGATCGACAATAACCTCAACAGCTTCAGTCATGTCACCGGAAAGCATAGCAATCTCAGGATCTTAGCGCTGTTCAATATATTGGCCAGTCTTGAGGGAAGACGATACATGATTCCCCAGCTTTTCAGAGACTGGTTTCCCCAAAGGTTGGTTGGATCTAGCTATACGCTGGTATAAAGACTTCCACTCTGCTTCGTATAGCTTGAAACCCGCATGACGTTGCACAGTGTCTTTGCTTGCGCGCGGCAGAGGCTTTGAAGAGTCTGTAAGCATGACGAACCCCTTCATTATCCGACCGTGAGCTGGACAGCCACGGTTAGCTTGAACGATTGTCGGCCATACTTGATCGAGAAAAGTTTGCTCCTCTATGGGAGCTTTGGGATACTCGCGAGGTTCAAGGAGCAAAGACTCTTGAAAGTAACCCTGTCCTCCGATCACCGCTGACCTCACAAGTGCATTCCCCTGGATGATGTTTTCCATTGTGGAGGGTTTACCTTCTCGGCGGTCGTGAACGAGATGATGTCGTCTGCTCTACCCCTATATCGCCACAAACCCGCTTTCAGCGGATGCGGCCCAAAAATATCACCCATTGCATGCTCTTTCTTCTCTGGGAATGTTGAAAATACACCTTGGTGTAACTCGAGCTTCTCTTGTCTGACGATAGTCAAATTACCTAGGCCATCACGATCATCCCTGAATGTGTGATCAAGACAAGGGCTCAGCAAGATATATTCCCAATCTCGAGGATCATCAAGCATTTGATGAGGGAGCAGCGAAGTCTCGGAGGATACCATCAGTGTCAGCAATCGGATCCGCTGGCAGAGAACATCCCCTATTTCCTCGGGCAACATGCCGCCTCCATATGCGACAAACTTGAGGTTTTGAAGTAGTTTCATGCAATAGGTGTTGTTGTTATAACAATCTACCAGAAGAGCCGGTGCCATCTGAGCACCATCGGGCCTGGAGTGCTGGAAGATTTGAGAAGCTAGCTCCGCAGTTTGAACTCACAGTACAGAATATTAGTTTCGTCGCTTTAGGTACCTCTCCTGGGTATACTACCAATCCCCATTCTGGAAACGCGGCAGCCGTGTTGGTAGCGCTAGGACGAGCGCGCGAGAAGCGATGGTGGGGGTAACCCATTAAGAAGTGCAACAGCCTCATCTTTGGTCAGGCTGCAGGACTTGATACGCGCCCTTCCTGGCCACGATTTGGAGCAGTTTGTCAAGGAGGTATGCCTGAATGCAAGTTGCATAAGTTGGCCCTCTTATGTTGGGCCGTTCGCTAAGCATAGAGTCTCATTATCACGTAGCATGCATCTTCCAATAATAATGGTAACCAAAACAGAGGCAATCAAAGACACTCGCCGATGCTAATCGCAAGGCTCTGCGCAGTGTGATGAAATGGCGATGAAAGACGAGGCTTGTCACACTGTACAGCAGTTTGGGGTATTAGATGCATCCCCTCCAACACCAGCCTTTGTAGACATCCCTTTCACTTCAACTTCATCTCAAAGTCTCCTCTGCCCTATCCTTTCTAGAAAGCTCGCTGGCATTCCCCCGCCCCCAACCCCTTATCTCTTCCCAAAGGTATCTCTGCTAGATCAGTATGCCATTTGCTACTCTGCCTTCTAAGCCAGATGCCCCTATAGCCTACGAGCTGTTCTCCGGAGCCGCAGAGAGCACTCTCCTCATTGTCTGTCTTAATGGCCTCGCACTTCCCCAGACAGTTTGGAAGCCAGTTATTGAGCTTTTCCAGCGATCAGAAATATCTCCAAAACCATGGATCTTGACGTATGACCGCTACGGCCAAGGTGCATCTCCACGAGACCCTCGCGAAAAATGGCCAGGTAAGGACTCTGGGTATGCTCATACAGTAGATGATGTCACAGACGATCTCTACGAGCTAATTGTGACGGTTTCTCCTGAGCGACGCGAGCGTCTCATTTTTATGAACAATAGTATAGGCGCGCATGTAGCACGTCGTTATGCTCACAGGTACGAAAGGATCCTATCGTGACGTGCTACTTATTCATAGTGAATGATTAACTACTTCTCTTTGAGTCAGATATCCTACTGTTGTTGAGGGAATTCTCTTCCTCGATTCAAACCCTGGCAATACTGATTATACGATCATGTGGCCCAACCCGAAGGATCCGTCCTTCGACCTTGCAACTATGGTTCCTCCCGGCACTTCACTCGAGGTCTACGAAAATGCCTATACTAATATGACGACAATCTTCTCCCCCGAGACCAAGAACAAGGAAGGGTTCGATCGACGTGGTGTTAAGGCTCTTCTGCCTGACCCATCGCAGCCAAAGCTCAAGGGCTCCAAGACTTCGGACAAGGGCCCTTGGGTAACTGTGGTTGGCCACGACGTTGAACAGTTCTCCAAAGAGGAGTGGGAGAATCCGATGATGAAAGTCCCAATTGGTATGGCTGCGATGTATACTCAACCGTAGGTGCTTAAAATATGTGTAACTGGGCACATGGCTTTTGACTAACAAGTCCCACAGCTCGTGGAGCGAGTATAATGAAGGGTTAAGCAAACTTACTGATCCGGATAGATCGAAGGGACCAGTCATTGCGCCCAATGCTGGGCACTTCATCCAGAGAGACAACCCATCCTTTGTAGCCGAGGAACTTGTTGATCTCGTTAAGAAGGTCGAAAATGTTGGATGATGGCTTGATACCATTCTGGGTTCTCATATCAAGATGGCAACTTGGCTGGTGTGGCTCCACGATCGATGTTTCTACTGCAGCCGTATTCTAATTAAAACAATACACATGGGGATCTGTTTTGAACCTGGCTCTGAGCATACGTGCGACCATCATTACTGCTAGACACCGAGGGGTTAAATTGGCACTGTTCCCTCAGACGGCTCAGGCTCCCCTATCACTTCTGTGGAAACAGGCTGGTTCATAATGTCCTTCAGAATTCAATATCAGGGAATCATAGAATTAGACAGTGCTTGCTTGCTGCGTTGTGTTCCTTTCTCAGCCCGTGCGACAACAACCCCCTTTCCTTGGCTCATCGAGAAAGTAGCTTATCTGATGGTCCAAACTCATAAGTATATTTCATGAATTTCATTGGCAGATCTTTCTGTCCACACTTTGCTTCAATTAGCCCCGCCTTGCGAGCTGGACGACTAATTTCCCATCTTTATCACATAGGTTAATGTATCTTGGGAAATGGTTATGATACTGATGCTGCCCGTGGGTGTGACTATTCCCCACAACTGTTACCACTCCGCATGCAGGATAGTACTGTTGCCGTCTCTTTTTTCGCCTCAAATATAACATAGGTACTACCATGAGCTGCGCACGAGGCAACCATTGCATCGGCGCAGGAAGAGCCCAAAGCGGCTGGAAATGGCTTCTCACGGATACATGGCCCGTGGAGGATCGACTTCATAGCGTCAGGGAGGTGGAGCTGAGCACATAGTTTCCCCTAAAGAATCAACTAGAGCACAGCTCGATATTCGGTCGAGCTGGCATGCCAATCATCATCACGCCGTGGCAGGGTAGACAAAGACTTGGAGATATATAGACAGTGATTCTGTGGCTTGCAACACGAAGAGAAGTAAACACACCCTTCCCAGCCTCCCCTTACATGCTGGGACGGCTTTGAGAGCTGGAACCGTTTTTAAAGCTGAAACCGTTCCGAGGGTCCATTTCTCTCTGCATAAAATAATGCAAGAATGCATATCGACCGTTTCACAGTCACCACTGATAACTGGCTGAGTCGAGCCTGAGAAAAATGCGCTAAGCCTAGTTTGCTGCATACTTGGCATTTGGTATCCATACCTATGTACTTCTTGTGAACGTTGCGCCAGGCACGCGAGCAGTATCTTAGGTACACCGTAGGTTGCAATAACCCCGCCGATCAGTTGTCAAAATACCTACCCACTTACCCATTTATACCTATTTACATGTACTTGACCCAGCTAACACTACCTAAGAGTCTAAAACCCATATATTGACTACGATACTGCTACACTACCATAGCTATCTCAAGGAAAGAATCATAATAGGACCTGACTTTACTCCTATAAGCTCCCGTCTCCTACGCGCACCTCCCCCCACAGAGAAAGCCAGATGTCTACGAACGAAGGCTACGACACGACAAGGCGAGCACGCTCCAATTCACGATCGCGACCGACGACACCGCTGCGCCCCTCGTCACGATCATCCTTTCGTGAATCCGCCCAACGGAGTGTCGATGGACACGAGCCCTTTCCTCTGAACACGTTTGAGCCCGCCTTTGCTGAGTTATCGGACGCTATAGCCGACCTCGAGGCGAATATGATGCACTTCCAGTTAATGCACGAGAGCCTGGCTCGGTTCGGGGAGAGCTTTGCAAGCTTCTTGTATGGGTTAAATATGAATGCCTTTTGCGTCGACTTCCCCGAAGTGAGCGAGTGATCCGACTGACTATCGTCAAGTTATCCGTGAACTGATATGGTGCCTGTAGGGGCCAATTGCCGAATCATTTCGTAGAGCGAGACAAAACGAAGAGCCGCCCGGTATGATTCCCTTGGGAGGGAGAGGAGTTTAACGCGAGCAGTAAACTGACATGGTTTACTTTTTTTTCTTCCTTTTTAGTTCGGTCTCGAAGCACAGAACGCGGCGAAATGGACGGAGAAACAACATTCATGTATGAGTTTTATCTCCACCTCAATACTTAATTCTAGTCTCTTCTAACCCTCTACTTAGGACTACTGACATGTCCTTCGTGGATAACCCGTCAACTGCCTCTAAACCAACTCCTAAGAAGTTCGCGACCGCTGATTCTCGACAATCGCGCGTACCCTCTTCATCACGAGGCGGTACCCAGTCACGAGGACGGAGTGCATCAGGCCGAGGCCGGCCGAGTGGCCTTGTAAGGCCTCGGGCTCGTGGATTAAGATGAATGCCGAAAACCTCCTAGCTTGATTATCGAACTCATGACGCTCACGTCTCCGCGCCCTTATGCTTCGCCCTATGGTTCACATAACGCTGTGTCCTACCTGGCTTGATGCACAGAGCTCAGATCCCTCCTCCAATAGTGGCAGCGTGTACGAGCGTCAGCTAATCGTAGGCATTGGTAGAGAATGGGTCGCATGAAAAGAACCCCGAAAATATGGTATCCCCGTGTTCAGATAGCCATCTCCACCTCGTTTTCGGTGGCTTTTCCAGTCCGAGACGGGTCTTCGTTATTGGTGCCCAGACCGATGGCGGCCTCTGCCTCCTTCTGTGTGTATGGCTCTGCGCGAAGCTGTTTTACTCTACATAAAAGTAGACATGTTAGCTAGATGCTCCATCTGTCTCTTGATGCAGCACATGCTAAATAAAGGCATCATTAATGCATACCTTCTCTTGTGTGGCTTCCCTTTCCGGTGCATTACCAAGTTGACTTCGCTATCGTACCATTTCGCACACTCCACGCAGTACCATCTGCCCAAACCCGGTAAGTCTTCTTTCGACTTTGTGTCTTTGTGCTGGGATAAATGTTTAGGACTGAGGAGATCAGCCTTGATTTGGTCGAGATCCCTCGTCTTCCGACGAGTCTTCGTGAGAGTGCGCTTGTTTCCGACACCCATGGCGAATGGGCTACTACCGCATACAAAAATTAGGACAGCGGTGAAGGCTAGAATCACAAGCCGTATTCTGAAAGGGCGCCGCAAATCTAGGTAATTGAGCCTAGATGATCTCAAGCTATAGATTAGGTACCTAGTAGAGAAAATTTGGTGGGGTTCTTCAATCGGTATGTGGCTCAGCCTGCTAGTGAAGGTGGCTGCAATAGTCCTCAAATACAATTAACCGGGGTAGTTAGTGCCATGCGGCGACCAGGTGTCGACCAAAGCTGGCACTGACCGGCACAGAAAACTGACCTCGTTATAAGTATGTAGATAGTTACCATCCAGAGGGACTGTCCTCCACCTCATGCAAACCTCATTCTGTGGAAAATTTGCGTACTTAGTCCCTTACAGTGCTCTATGATCTAACTACTTACCCTCGCTATCCGACAACAGGAACATTTCAACCCAGACAGTTTGAGGGAAATAAAACGCTCTCTACGGTACATCCGACGCCAATATCGGACGTGTCCGATCGGATCCTCCTATAAGCGGATGCCCCTACGCCGAGGCAGACGTTCAAGGGACAGACTTGCCTCTCCGCCGATTGGGCAATTCATTCGACGGCCCACTACACTTGGTCTCCAGACCCTACAAATTTTGTCTTGGTGCCGCGACAGGCTTGAACTAGTTTCACATGGCAACAGATATCCTAGACAACGGGGCAAAGGCCTGCTTCTTTGTTTCCCCCACAAGGCACCAAGCCATACGAGACATACATTATAGAATGCCTATTTGTTCCTTAAGGAACCGCTCTTTTACATGTGAGTTCCCCTCTGCATCTTGCTAAGTAAAAGAAAAGGCCTCATCAAAGACAAAACATTTGTTCCAAAATTTGTAATATGCTAGGATCTAAAGTCGCGGACGCCCGTTGGATATACCCAGGCATATAGCTAGGAAGGGTGCCGTTGTGGAGCAGAGCCGTCGGCTAGGCTAGGCTAGGATCATGATGCTGCTCGCGCCGCCGCTGCCAAGTCCTCGAGTTTGACCGAGGATAGTGTGTACCTTTTTCATCAATACATGTAGGTATCAGTCAGTAAGTACTACACATACATATACTGTAGAAGTCGGGGCTAAGCCGATAGTCAGCAAGACTTGACTACCTATACAGTGGTTGGTGCCAAATTTGAATGGTCTAAATAGCGTTATAGAGACAATATTGGTAGACAAACAACAGTTGAAGAGGAACTGGAGGTGGCTGTAGAATAGAAAATTTCCAGTGCTGTTGGCTAAGTAGGAAAGCTGTTCGGACCTTTTGCTATCCCAGTTCGGAATCTGTAGGTCATCTCAATGCGTGCAACATTGTCAACCGCTTTCATCTGTATATACATACAGTACCTACCGAATCCACATTCCGGAGTCTAGGTTATTGGGAATCGACCAATCAGGTTGGACCGATATAATCGTGTCTGAGAATATGTTCGAAAATTCGTAGATGGCAAGCAAGGCTAGCCAGGTAATAATAGACGAATGCCATTGGCGAGGCAGGGCCATTTCGAGATGACCGTGATGCCTCTTCGCCTTGCACGAAGTGAGGGGACCTACGTAATTGCGCTGATATGCTACTAGGAAGGTGAGGTCACTTACATCACATTGGTACCCCAAAACAAGTGCCAGGACGTAATTAGGCGGGCGCTGATTCGTCCGTTGAGCCGACTATTACGACTGGGAGAGGTGGGGGCACCGATATCTCAGGGCTTGTGGAAGTACCATTACCTACCCAGCCCCACTGCAGGGTACATGCAGCTCCAACAGCCTAAGCCGGTAAGCCCTGCTAGCACCGAAGTGGGAGAGAACAGCTTCGCTATTCGGCTCCATTCACCCATCCCATCGCTTCTTTTATCACGAACCAGATTCTCTCCACACCTAACTAACCTTTTCTCCTTCTTTCCCACCACTCCAACTTATTTCTTCCCTTCCCTCTCCCACTTCAGTTCTCTCGCCAGTCAGAGACTGTTTATGCGACCGTTTTCCTCTCCCCCGCTCTTATGATACCCTAGGGAGGTTCAATTGCTGCTCAGCTTGTGCTCGTGTGCTCCCGTGTGCTCTTATTGCCACATCCCATACGTCTCGGGACCTCCACCGTCAACATGTTGGCTACACGACAGGTCCTGGGCAATGTAGCCCGTTCGCGGGTCGCAGTCAATCTGGGCCTGCGCAGAACCATGGCTACTGTGTCCGACTCTCCTCTAGACAAGAAGGTAAGCAATCCAGTCCGCGCCGCCAACCGCAATTATGCCGCCGATGTCGAGTCCTCGGCAAGCTAATACCCCGCGATCTACAGGTCAAGCAGAACAACTGGGAGGAGAACAACTTCATCAACTACAAAAAGATGTCGGAGAATCTAGCAATCGTCCGCTCTCGCCTAGCCCGTCCTCTGACTTACGCGGAGAAGATTCTCTACTCCCATCTTGACGATCCTCATGGCCAGGACATCCAGCGTGGCGTTTCCTACCTCAAGCTACGGCCTGACCGTGTAGCTTGCCAGGATGCTACCGCTCAGATGGCAATCTTGCAGTTCATGTCTGCTGGCATGCCGCAGGTTGCTAACCCTACCACTGTCCACTGCGACCACTTGATCGAGGCCCAGATCGGCGGCGATAGGGACCTGTCACGTGCTGTCGGCATTAACAAGGAAGTTTACGACTTTTTAGCATCTGCTTGTGCCAAGTACAACATTGGTTTCTGGCGCCCTGGCTCTGGTATTATTCACCAGATTCTTCTCGAGAACTACGCCTTCCCCGGTGGTCTTCTAATCGGCACTGACTCGCACACTCCCAACGCTGGCGGTCTGGGAATGTGCGCTATCGGTGTTGGTGGTGCTGACGCTGTCGATGTCATGGGTAAGCAATCCTCGAAGCTCCCATCTTCCTTTAGCGACTTGTAGATTGAGGATGGCCTTTGCTGGGCGAAAAGAAAATATGCCTGGAGATGTGTGTGTTGTTGAGAGGGTTACAATTTATGATTCAATGGCGAGCTAACAGCAAACTACAGCAAATTTGCCATGGGAATTGAAGGCTCCTAAGTTCATCGGTGTTAAGCTGACTGGACAGCTGTCTGGCTGGGCCGCACCTAAAGGTACGTTGTTCGCCATATCGAATTGTGGCGATACTGGAAGTGCTAACTCTATCGCCAGATATTATCCTTAAGGTCGCTGGTAT
>JAPESX010000220.1:0-23245 GCA_029590615.1 Nemania bipapillata | reverse complement strand
TATAACCCCCGTTACGCCTGTTCCCATGGGTCCTAACGAGCCGGGCGCGCTGGNCCCCCCCTCCCGAGGGTATCTACCGAAGCTTTGAGGACCTGCTCAGCGCCGTGCAGCGCGTTGCAAAGGACCAGGGATATGGTGTTGTCAAGCTCCGTGCTAGCAACTACCGTGACGGCAAGCCGACGCGTTATGATTTGGTGTGTGACCGCGGCGGTGTCAAGTACAACAGCACCGCCAAAAAGCGAAACCCAAGCACCCGCAAGGTCGATTGTCCTTGGCGCGCCAAGGCTGTTTGCGAGGTACAGTTAAACAATCAATGGCGTTTTGCTGTGCAAGACTCCCGACACAACCACGAGGCCCGGGTCCCTGCTGCCCCGCCTGGTCAAGAAAACACCCCGATGGCACAGAGCATTCGAAGTCTGAATAACAAGCTCGATCGCCTCGGTCACGACATCACACAAGGCTTCATGAATGTCAGTCAGCGACTCGAGAGTGTCGAGAAGAGACTGGACGCCATGGAGGCCCGCATGGTGGGCATGGAATCGCGCGGAGCCGGAATGGAAGTCCCCATGGATAACATGGAGATGGAGAACACCATGCTTGGCGGTGCCGTTCTCTAGGAATTAATCAGCCCTGAGTTAACCATGGCAGACCATCAATCATCGCTTCTTTAATCCCGCATAGGTACCAGGAGCAATGATGAGGGCTCTGCACCCATGACAGCCGCCATTGGTAACACGTCCACGGCTCCTGTTAGGGTTTACTCAGGGTGCAATTTTCTCAAGACCTCAAAAAAGGCGTACAGGACGTAAATCGGTTAGGCTGGTTATATGTGCGAGTATAATTTCTTTCGGGCGGCTAAGGTTTAGGGCATAAGGCAGATGGTAAGGGTTATGGTACCCGTCACGGGACTTGATCTAGGTGATCAAGGCAGAATGTCGGCTATACGGAATGCCATTGAGCCCCGTAATGAATCCATTTTCATGGTCATCGTGGTCTAGGTTTCCTGCTATAGATGATCCCAAGGATATCTATTCTCGGATGAGGCTCCTATTGCCAACTGATACACATACACATCACTATAGAAAACGCTGGCATGGCCAGAGAAGTGGGCATAGCACTGGTAGGACTGCATTATGAGCCATCAATGCATTCCATATATTGTTGTAGCTGTGGCTTATTTAATCAAATTGACACATTCAATGGCCGCCTTTCTTTTTCCAATAATTTTAGTGCATGCTTGTGAATTAACCAGCAATGATGGAGCTTTTCCCTTGTATAAATTGAATTTGAATGAAGCCCCTAGCTAGCAAACCTATATAAGGAGAAGAGGGAACATTGAAGTAAAGATTGCGTTAGTCTCTTGTGAAGATGTCTATGAGTTAAAGTATGGGTGCAGTTCATACTAGCTTAAGTTTGTTGGGGCAGTACTACAATCTTGTATAATTGGGGTTCTTGCATTTAAAAACTAATACATCTCGCTTGCCACCCAGGTTTATTTATCTTTTATATACACTTCCCCGCTATCTTTTTTTTCTTACATAATATGCTTAGTTGTATATGGCTTCAACAAACACCCCTTTTCGCCAAGAAAGCTCTCCTATGAAAACTTACAACACATTTTTCAATTGCCCTATCTTTTGCTACAAGGGCAAGCTATCCAGTCTCGGTTTCACAAACGGAGGATACAGTAGTAGTGATTATCTATAAACTAATTTACTATACATGGTGACGTGTAATTAGGACAGCAGAAGAAGCAGCAATCTGTCAGCTCAAAGAGGTTAAGGTTGTCACATCGTTTTGATAAAAGTGTTTCAAGCCCTTAAATAATCAAGGATAATTTCTAGGAATTGCTATGTTGTATGACGTCGTTTTCGGTAAAGCCCCTGGGATTTTATATCTGGATTAAATTCATTAAACCCCAGCGACAAGCCTCGTGAAAGTAAACCAATGGCATCAACATGATAATTTCTAAGTTCGGGCTACTTGCCTAAGTATATTGAAGTGGCTAGGCAAGTCCTATAAAGAACGAAGTGCCTAGTGGGTATTGACTCCTGATTTGAAGGCCAACGATGTGCTTACTGAGAATTGATTCAGCATTATTAGGAATGGGTACAAGGAGATCAAGATCTTGCTGAAGATCGACTTTTGGGAGAATACATATGCACGGGCGCCACCTTGCCTTTTGGCGTACCTATTACATCTTAGGTATATCGCATACGAGCTTCTATTAGAAATGTGAGTTGTCATATTGTATCTCCCAGAGAGGAAGGATGAAAATGCAGCCTCAAACGTATGAATGCCCTCACACGGACAGGGACAGTAATAAATCTGGATGGTACAAGCTAACATATCTGCCACTCATACTTGCGCTTATCTATAGCTATGGGTAGTCAGCTTTTCAACTTGTCATATATTGGAGCTCAAAGCCTGCCTTCACTTCGTTAACGGTTCTTCTCTCCTCATCCTTATCCCTGCTGTAGTATTTCTGAACGGTAATCTCTACCTAGAACGCGCCGCTGGTATCATACTGCTAGGAAGCTTCGAATAACCCTGCAGAAGTCTTCATATACTACAATGAGCATAATAGCATATTTATTTCTGAGGCAATGGTTTGGTGTCGGCGTTACCCTATTGTTGGGTGCTTTTCTGTTTAAACGGATCAAGGCCGTAGTTCGGCTGCGTCATATCAAGGGACCACTACTGTTGAGAGTATCTGGGATCCCTCATGGCCTGGCCATTTTAGGTGGTGACTGTCACAACTGGTATAACGAGCATAATGAGAAATACGGTATCTCGAAATACCCCCCTTCCTACACATGCACATACACTCTACAGGGTTGAAGTATACATCTGCTAACGAGCTGTCTCTCGTCAGGGCAAATCACCGTCATCTCCCCGACAATGCTGCTGACTTCCTCCCCGGATCTATGGGCTCGCATGAATACACAGCCCGGGTATAAGAAGTCTAGATGGTACTACCGCGCGTCCCGGTTGGACTGGCGTAACGACAATATCTTCTCACAACTGGACACCCAGAAGCACGATGAGCGACGCAGCCAGATGATTCGAGGTGTAAGCCTTCTTCTGATACGATATACTGCTGACGATTCCCTTTAGGCTTTTCGACTGACTTGATCCCGTAGTATTCAGGAGCCGAGAATCTCACGCTAGATGACGATATTGAGTCTTGCGTTCTCAAGCTGCTGCATCTCATTCGGTCTAGGTATGCTGGCCAGAGAAAAATGGATTTAGCGCAGAAGATATACTTCTATATGTTCGATGTCATCAGTACTATCGGCATCGGGCAGTCATACGACCTTTTAGACACAGACGAAGACCCTAACGACTATGTCAAATCAAGTCATGTTGGGTTGGAGACTTGTAATAGGCAGGTGGCACTCGGTACATGGTGGATGAATCAGATACCTCTCTTTAGCCCGAAGGCAGACTTGGACATCGAAAATACGAAGGGGTTTTACAAAATGACAGCGCTTAATGCAGCAGTGGTCGAGGCCAGGGAGAGAGAGTTCCATCAGCAGAGGAGTCTCGGAGTGGTGCCAAGGGCAGACATGCTGACTTCTTTCATCAAAAATGGAATATCTGGAGACGACCTCAAGGCAGAGAACATGCTACAGATCGTTGCGGGAACAGATAGCACTGGCGCAGCGCTTAGGGCCACCTTACTCTATGTCATGACCAACAGGCGAGTATACAACACCCTCCAAGCCGAGATTGACGACGCAGTCAAGTCTGGCTTAGCGCCACGGGCACCGGAGATCATCCAGCCCAAGCAAGCCAAGGAGCTCAGGTATCTTCAGGCGGTCGTCAAAGAAGGGATGAGAATATGCCCGCCGGCTAACAATCAGCTCTGCCGTGACACTCCTCCCGAGGGGGACATTGTGGTCATTGACGGCGAGGAAGTGTATTTGCCTGGCGGGGTTAGCATCATCCCGTCATTCAAGGCGATGCATAGAAACAAGAGTGTGTATGGTGAGGATGCCAACGTCGACGTCTTCCGTCCCGAACGATGGCTGGAGGAACGGGATGAGCAGAAGCGTAAGACTAGCCTACAGTTGATTGATATCTCAACCTAACATTTCCCCTCTCCTTTCTCGTTCAATACCCACCATCACTGCCAAATCTTGAAAGGAGATGTTGATAACCATTATGGTCTAGTGAAGGCGATGAACTTTGAGATAACCCTAGGGTTCGGGTACGGACGTTGGCAGTGCCTTGGCAAGCCCACCGCGCTTAGGCAGCTGCGCATTGTTATTTTTGAGGTATGTACTTTCGAGAAGACGATATAGACATGAGGAACAGGGGTGATAAAACGTTTATAATATAGTTATTTCGGAACTTCGATTGGACAATAGTCAACCCCGAAAGACCGTGGAAGGACGCCAATAGGCTAGGCTTGCGTACGTACCTATTCTTCATTTTTATTTTCTGTCCACATGCATCTATTGGTTCTAAAAGATCATGTTAATCATTTGTTCTGACGGAACAATCTCTAACACTTCATTTTAGATGTGACCAATGACTTGTGGGTACTGGTGGACGAGCGGAAGCAGTTGCAATGAAGTGGGCATAACATTGTTTACGGAAAGGAATTGTTTCCGGATTTTACGCCTAAGTTTCCGTCTATGTATTGATGTATCAATACCTGGCCATTCGTTAGTTATATCATGTTGCTCATACCGTACATGTTTCATCCAACCGCGCACATACCAAATATTCGTCAAGGTCCCGAATCATCACGAAGCAAGTTTATTCATTAGCTCCGCAAGGAAAGAAGACATCCCATCATAGCCATTGTGATACCTGTAGATTAGCTGTCAAATATCCTACACCGTTCGTAATTGTTTCCGGTATGGATTGCTGACGGGCGCCTCGCCATGGCCAAGTGTGAGCCTGTGCCGTTCTTAGTCGGAGTAACTAGATAGACAGACGCAACAACCCGAAAGGCTCGGTTAGGTGTATGACGGGCATCTTCTAGTGTAAACGATTTTTCTAGACCATCCGCAAACCCGGTCATCTGCTCTACTAACTTGCCGAAGTTCTCTTCATCGTATAACGCTTACGCAGCTTACCTATGAAATCTAGTCCACCTTTGCCTCTCGCCAACAATGGCACTGAGACGACTGTGCAATTGTCGGGTGACCGGCTGTATGACCTGGATTTGAAGTAGTTCGATGTCTCCCTATGCCGTGCCAACTATGTGTTATCTCGATGGCTTCTGCAATAGCATCTTGAAGAGCTGATCTCTTCGAAAATGGCCCGGGCCTACTGCAGATATGCCTCGTGTGGTTTTTTTCGTAGCAGATTAAAGGAATTCCTTGGGAGATGAAAGTAGCGAGCTAGAATGTCCAAAATGTGGCACGAAGCTGTCCCATTCATGATTCAGCTTGTACAACAACTGTCTGGCATCCAAAGGGGATCTGACGTTGCCTCTGGTAGGTACCATGGTGACCTCACCTAGACCCCGTTCATATTCTATTTTGGCTTAAACGTTTGCGTTGATATGTGAATGTCCGACGGGAAACTAGGTACATATCTAACTGTTTAACTGGACAGCTAGGATAGCACGTGAAGCAGAGCATGCAGGGGCTGGACTAGGCACTTATCTAATAGCTATCTAATCTAATCGTAGCTTTAATCAGCTGGGGCCAGTTGCCAAGAGCTGGTCACGAACGTCTCGATGAAGCGAATTGTCAAATGAATCAATCACCTTTTGTCACTCCCCCGTAGCGCAAGTTTCAGCCCAATTTCGCGCTCTCGTGCTTTCGTCCCTTCGCGATTCCCGAAAGCACTTTTCTCTTTTGAGCTCTTAACGCACAAAAACAACGCGCCAAGTCGTTGTCCTATGCTGGTTTAAGGGATCCAAGCTTACATACATTACAGTAGATACCGAAGCCGAGACAGCACCGAGCGCATGAAGCCATTATGATTACTTTGAAACGAGAAAATATTTACATCGTTGTAGGTAGTATAGTAGGTATGCAGAACAGCCGATTCTGAAGAATCACCGCCCCGATACCGCTCCAATGAGAGAGAGGAGCTTGGTAATTGTTGACCAGTCTCTTACGTCATTCGTCAATTACCTTCCAACCTGGCTCGGGAATAATCAACATGTTGGGTGGCTTATATGGACAAGTAGATGACAGCGGCTAGTAGCGGTGGGTCGTGCTAGCAGCTAGACGTCAGTAGTTGAGTTTGTTGGCTAGTACCTGATTGTGTTGTCGGTACCTAATAAAACAGAGACGGAAGGGGTGTTTAGTGATGTAGGGAAATACCAATTCTGAAACCTATCTAGGTAGGTTCGTGTACCTACATAAATTGGTGCATACTTAAGTAGGTACAGAATGCTGAATACTGTCAGATCGACAAGCACCGCAAGGGTTATGCCGGTGCCCAATCCGTCTTTACATGGATTAGACGAGCATACAGAATATGTACATACATACGCAAGGTGGACTAGGTATGCAAATTACTCAAAAATTTTTTCATGTCCACATGCTCAGCACCCATTGCTGTCAATTGTACATAGCTATTCTGGTGGCGAAGGGAAGGGCGAAAAACGAAGGAGTAAACCCTACCTACAGTACATAACCAGGACTCTACGTACTATCTATCAAGTACCTCCAGGCTACATAACCTATTGACATACTGAGCACATTATGTATGTACGCTACCTCCTACCTAAGTGCTAGGTAGGTCCTAGGAGCTAGGTAGTGGATTAGGCCAATGGGCGGGGATCGACCGGGCGGTGGCAGGCTAGTGTATGTGTAACCTGCCTCTTGTTGTATGTATGTAGGTAGACCAAACATCTCTCTACTGCGTACCCTTAATTGTAGATTAATGGTGCGAACCTTTCAAAATCGTGACACCGATTGTGGACGGAGAGCAAAGCGCCGATTGTCGGCTGTTTCTGTGCAACGGCCGCAATTTTCTCCATGCATGAGTATGTAGACCTTCCGCCATACGGCTTGCCTGTTATTTACATGTAGTTGGTTATATCTGTCGTTCTGAATGCCTTGTTAGAGGAGGGGTCTGAGCCAAGGCCATGGAAGTACGCAGCCCATGACCCATACGTACCCCGGATGTGGCTCGTGATGTTGGATCTCAGGCCATCCTACAGACATGATTGGAAGTCAGCACATCGACAGCCGCCATTCATTCGTGTCGGTGTCCCTTTCCGAATGCCGTGGCTCTCGAACGCATTGCTCTTTTGCTGCTTGCGGCGATGTGACGACAGGGACAGCCCAGAGGAGCGGATACAGCGTACCGAATACTGGTACGAGCCGGGTATAAACTGGAGAAGGCGGTGATGCTGTTATTCAGGCATTGCTGCAGGTGTCGTCTAGCAGTTGGCAGCCCGTGGTTGGTAACCTGGGCAATTGGTCGAGCACACGGGGCGAGACAGGCTCCCTACATACTTGCCTGGGCACCTGATTATCGCCCTGGTCGTTGCCCTGGTTGTCTGTTGTCGGCGATGGATAACTCCGAAGAAGTGAAGACAAGTCGCAGCCGATGTGCCCCCCTCGGAGACCGTGCAATAGCACCTATAGGATATGGGATATGGCACTATCCATCTACATATAGCACCGGCGAAATAGACACGTCTACTTGTACTTGTAATGCCCACACCCAAGGGACGGGCGGAGCTACAAGAAGACCAGCTACTGTTGTACTCTTCTGTAGCATGGGGCAAGCCAAGAACCGGCTATAAACAGTACTACAGGGATAATGCAGATGCGCAGTGCGGGAGGAGCTAGAGCTAGAGCTGGCGCTGGAGATGACCCTTTCTCCAACCTATGAAGATGGGAGAAATCGACCGGGATGGAGCGGGCAATACATCATAGGCAAGTCATGCCATGGAGAATCGTTCATATGCTCTGGTTGGCATGTCGTTGGCGTTGGCCCTACCTACTAGGCCAACTACTAACTGCTCACTACTAGCTGCCTTTGTTCTCTGCGCTGCTCGCTTGTTCGCTGTTCTAGCATCGTCGCGTCATCGTCATCCCTCGTCACCGCGAGCTCATCAAGACCGGGCAAGACAGGACAGGGCAGCCAAGTTACTGACATTTTTATTCTCATTATGCCTTGGTATTAGTTTGAATATTATTTTCCATGTACTGATGTAAGTAGTCACACCGACTCGCGCCCGGTCTCTTTCTGTCTTTTTTTTTTCTTACTCAGATACATACTGTACATGGGGGATGCGGTATTAGAATCAATGCACAAAGGGTGTTCTTTTCCCAGGCGTCTCCTCCCTTCTTGACTCTTGACTTGCCTTTGTCTAGACTCTTCTGATTGTTCTTATTTTGGCTATTGTATACTACCTGCCCGTCTCCATAGCATTATAACGCACGCCGAGCAATTTGCATCGTGCCACTACTCCCAGATAGTTCGTCACCCCTTGTTTCCCTTCCTGTTTCCTGCCCCCCCGGCACCTTGCTTGCACCTTGCACTTCCCCTTCCGGCCCGATCGCCAATTGCTCCCTCCTGTGGTCTCTGACGATCGAACAACCCCTCTTCCCATTTTTCTCACATCCCCCCAAACACGCCCATCTCACCTGACAGCCACCACGCCGGGTTTCTGCGTGTCAGGCTCACGAACGAGGCTTCTGGACTTGCGCTACTAGGTTGGCAACAGGGCTTCTGTACGTGTCATCTGATCCCTTTGCCCTCTACTTTCCCAGACACTTCTTCATCTGCAGACGGCGGCTGCAGCAGAAAGTTTTCCACGTACATTTATTACCGAGAAGCGGGTCTCGGGAGATATTGGAGATCTTCTGAGACCGGCCTGCGAACCAGGGTGATCCCCTTCGTTGCGCTTGTACTTGTATAGTACCAAATACCACTCTGTATTCTATGCACACACACATACATACACTCTGCACACGCAATCTAGTCTATGTGTACATGAGACGGTACCTTGGCGCCTTGCTGGGCCGATTGCTTTTGCTTGTCTGTCTGTTTATGACACTGTCTCCGCCTGTCTAGACAAGCCCCAACAGCACTTACATCACTTACATACACACACATAACACACACACACACTTCTACTTCCATACATGCACACAGAAACCTTCGGCAGCTGATGGTCTGATACGTGCCAATAGCGCCTTGTGACTCGACCGCCTATACCTGTATACCTGCATACCTGCATACCTGAGCACCCTGAGCACCTGGGCTGGCAATCCTGCCCTGCCGGTACTTGTACCTGTAAGTCCCGTCCTCACTTTCCCACATGATGATGCCGCTCCCCGCGTCCCGCCCGGGTGGTCCTCCTCCACCAATCCATCTATGCCTAAATAAAAAAACCATATACTTCTGTATGCGCATGTGCTCGCGCTCGCGCTCGCGCTTTGTTCATTTTTTGCTTGATTGCTCTCGTCTGCCACTGCCACTGCCCTACGCCCTACCCTGTCCTACCGACCCTTAAACCCACTTGTTGTACCATCATCTACCTATCTATACACCTCCTCCCCATCCACCTCCATGTCTAGACATTCCCAACCTACGATACCTCGGCGTTCTATACGCTCATCTGCCACCCCATCATTTCGCCGTTGACCCTTTTCATCTTCAACTCGTATGGCATCAAGTGCCTAGGCAGGGTTCATATTACCCCTATGAGGTTCCTGGCGTAATATAATATGAACCCTTCTTGAACTCTTTATACCCTTACTTGCACCTCACACCTCACTATCTATTGCCCATTGTCATTGTCAACGTAGCTATATCGTAGCTCTAACGTATCAAAATGTCAAGACCCGATTGGAATCAGCCTGGGTCCGCGGACCGGAATCTCACTCGTTCGATAGGTGGGAACGTATACTATAGGCCTCGAGGTGAAGAGCGCAGACATCGTGGCGACTTGTCCTTTCCGGTCCCTCAAATCCAACCACGCGAGCGGAGAGCCCAATCCATTCACATCGTTTCCTATCCATCGGGTTATATCCCGGATGAAATAAGAGCCGACTTGGCCAAGTGTAGGAGAGCTGCCAAAGCCAGAAGGAAGAATAAGCAGGGCAACAAAGCGGCATCGGCGGCTGAAGAAGAACAAGGAGCAAGCCACAAATCGACCCGGCGTGTATTTGAGAAAGTCTTAGCTCCATTTAAGTTGTCTACTGTGCACTCAGTTGGTACCGATATACCCTCTCCAACTGGCGTTCCCCGGTCACTCACAGAGTTTACTACCGCCGAGCCGCGTAGTGCGCGTCCTTTATCCATGATTTCAGTTCCACCACCCGGCGCGCCATCAATGGCTAGCGTTACAATACCTGAGATGCGTAGAGCGTCCGTTGTAAGCACAGCTCTCCATAGTGCACACCGAAATAGCGTCATGTCGGTTCGATCGGCCAAGAGTATCATGAGCTCAGTAACTGAAGTTCCCAAACCGGTGGCTAGCGGGAGTGGTGTCCAGTGCTCGATCATATTGGCTGAGCCCAACGTATTCCTGACCGGGTTCGAACACGACGGCCATCCGCGACACGAGACGGCAAACTCTACCTCGCTTCTCCGAGGCAAATTGCAGCTCAATGTCACCAAGAACGTGAAGCTAAAGTCAGTCACCCTCAAGCTGCATGGAAAAGCCAGAACGGAGTGGCCTGAAGGAATTCCACCCACAAAAGTCGACCAGTACGAAGAGGTGTCGTTACGAACGCAGGTTCTGACTTTTTTTAATGCTCTGCACGAGACGTGGGAAACGGAATTCGGGAACCAGTGCACCTATTCACTCCGGCGAGCTACGGAAACGGCGCACGGGTCTTCTACAATACACTCATCATCAACCATCACTTCGGCCTTGAAGCGCGGATCTTCGGGGAACCTGAACGCCCGGGAATACAAGCGACTGTCACTCCAGTCGGTCCAGTCCCGTAGCTTTGGGAAGGGAGATGTGCAGATCACAGAGGTAGCCCAGCCCAGGACCTACAAGATATTCCGTCCCGGCAAATACGAATACTCGTTCGAGTTGCCAATCGATCATCACCAACTAGAAACTACGAGGCTGCAGTTTGGATCGGTGAAGTGGGAACTAGAGGCGATTGTGGAGCGAGCAGGCGCCTTTAAGCCTAACCTCCACGGATCCAAGGAAGTCCGCATCGTTCGTGTACCTGATCAACTGTCGCTCGAGATGACAGAGCCGATCTCGATAAGTCGCCAGTGGGAGGACCAGCTACACTATGACATCATGATATCGGGAAAATCGTTCCCGATAGGCTCGCAAATCCCTATCGCATTCAAGCTTACGCCCCTTGCCAAGGTGCAAGTTCATAAACTCAAGGTCTTTGTGACCGAGTCGGTTGAATATTGGACAAACGACAGAAGGGTCACTCGTAAGGACCCGGGCCGTAAGATACTCCTATTCGAGAAAGCGGCTGGGAAGCCGCTGGATAAGCAGTACGAGGCATCAGATATAAGGATACTGAGCGGTGGCGAGCTTTCGCCGGATGAGAGGCACGAAGCGCGGGCGGCTGCAGAGAAACGCAGAAGTTTTGAAGCTTCCAAGAATCATACGACACCCAAGCCGTTGCCCGAACCGTCGGAGAACCTGCTCGGAGATCTAGATCTAGGGCTAGAATCTTTTTGGGGGCCAACCGAGTTAGAAATGAATATCCAGATCCCGACTTGCGAACAGATGGCCAAGGATAAAAACGTGCGTCTTCATCCAGATTGCAGCTGGAAAAACGTCAATGTCCACCACTGGATTAAGGTACGTCTTGCTCATTATTGACTGATGTGGAGAGATAGACAGAAGCGTAGAGAGGGAGTGGGTGTGTGAGAAGCGTAAATTTCTAACACTAGAATGCAGATCGTCATGCGTATCTCGAGGCTTGACCCAGATGACCCAGCCGGCAAGAAACGACGCCATTTCGAAATCAGCATCGACTCGCCTTTTACGGTGCTTGATTGTCGCGCGACTCGGGCGAACACGGCTCTCCCCGAATACTCGGGCTCCGAACGGCCCATTTACCACCAACAAGCTCGTTGCGGCTGTCCCGACGCCGAAATTCTCGCGACGAACCCCAGCCCAGCATCTAGTACAGGCAGCATTCCATCGGCTGAGCCCAGCCCCGGCCTCAGCGGCATGGGCATCGCCAGGCCCCCGGCGGCCCCACGTACAGCAACACCCAGCAGCGAGCTCGCAGCCGGTGCAGCGGCCGATGCATCTGCTACGTTATCCGAGCCACAATCCTCCGGCGTTCGACGACGACGACCCGCCGCCGCCGATGCKCAGCGCCCGGATAGCCTTAGGCGCCGTGTCGAGGTCTGTCGCACGAAGAGGCTCTGCACGGCTTGTACATCGTTGATGAGCACCATGTTCGGCGCAATCCGCACTATAGGTCCGTATTTTGACAGAAGGCCGTCGGCTTCGAAGGACAGCCGCCCGTGCCATCTCTGCCAGCGGATCCAGAGAGAACTTGTGGTGGGAAACCAGGGGCCGGGAATCTTGGAGAGGACGTGGAGCTTGGAGCGGTAGAGCATCTGGCAGGCTTTGAACAGGGCATATATGGCCAGCATTGCCAGCGCTGCTCTCGCCGGGCTTGCCGGCGAGACCGTCAAGAGGATAGTCTCCAACATTTTTGAGTGCTTCGATTACAATAAAGCCGACGTTTGGTGCAATAGAGAAGTTGTTGCTTTAACCTGTAGGTTTGACGCGGAAGCATCGGTCCCCCCCCTCGAAATGGGCGCCGTCAACGTCATCGTTTCAGATTCTTCTCTTAGCATGCACTAGGTACAGAATACGAGTGCAATAATAGATAATAGATAATAGATGAACGGCCATTCGACACACCAAACGCTGCCAAGGCGCCTATCAAGGCGCCTATCATGGCCTTAACTCGTATGAAAGCAGCTAAGATGGCCGCCAAAGTATCGCAACCTCAGGCGCTCCAGGTGTACATATTCTGTACAGAATACCTACCTGGAGATCTGCCATTTGCTGGACCTTGCCCTTGCCATTCGAGTGACGGATGCCTCATCGATTCCGAAAGGCGACCCGAGCGACCCGAGCAATCTGACCGGCCGGATATTCCCCCGGCGCATCGTGATCGCAACAGATGGTCTGGTCTAGTAGACAGGGCATTGATGGCCGGCCCGTAGAATGACAAGGCGATGTTAGCTCACCCCAGTCAACAAGGGAAGCCCGTGCGAGGGGAGGTAGTCTAGACTCTAGACTATAGACCTGCTTCCCAGATACACGCTGCTAACACATCTTTTTATGCCCCATATCTTTTATATAGTACAATTATACCGGTCTAAATGAGTGAAAACAAGCATATAACTATGTATCATATGCGTATTCGTTACGCGTATTTTTTNGTATAGTAGCGCGTGTACATAGCGCGTCCGTAGCATGCTATATGTATGTATATGTGGCGTATATGTGGCGCTGTTGTGGCGCTAATAAATCTCGTACTCTGGAGCAGGTCCTGCTGTATTCTGTACCTCCCTTCGCACGGGCTTCTCTTGTGACGGGGATGGCCTAATCCCAGTTTGTCGTATTGCGCCGTATTGCTCAGGGTAGGAGACGAGAAGCTAGCTAAATTAGCTAGAAGTAGGTCAAAAGTAGACAAGACAGTACATACCCGCACCTAGTCACAGGGATAGTGGCTTAAAAGTAGGCACATAGTAGCTTGGTATTGTGGCTGGAATTACTCGTTGAAGGCATCTACTAACCAAATCCCATACTTGAGAAGAACAACAACAAGTACAGTAATCACCACCACTGCTATTGAAAAGATCGCCATGCGAGAGTGCACTGAATCTCACAGGAGGAGCAGCATGCTTCGAGGGCGTTTGGCCGTTTCGTTTTTCTCAATACGGTGCTCTGGTGGGGTCAACACGCCGATATCACAACGGAGTCCCGGCCGCATCGCCGCATCGCCACGATAAGTCAGCAGACACCTCCGTAGCAAGTGTCCAATATTGCCAAACCAGCTAGTATCTAGAAGACAGTAGCACTGCAATCGTCACACTTTTCGACCGGTGACCTTCATTCTGTCTCTATAGGTGACCCTCGCTTCTTCGGTCAATTTCTTGCCGACATGGACACTATCGTGAAAATGAAAATCTGCAGTCTCTGACCGGCCACACGGAGAGGTAGTATTGTAGTCGGCACTTGACGTAATAATGTCAGATCATCCATTTTGTGCTACAATGAAGCCGTTGGGCACGTGCTCTTTTGTTACGCTGGAGCTAATGCAGTAATACTATAACATGTTAATAGCAGCGATGAGCCGGATGCGTGATCCAAACTACCTGGGCAAGGTGAAATGATGCTATTGTCCTCCTTGGTTTTGCCTCTGCCAGGAGTATCCTTAATCTATAGTGTTGATCAGTATCTAGGGTACGGGTCTGGGGTTGCTCTATGATATCATATTTAATATCAGTAATAGATTGCCTAAATAAACTGGGCTAGGAATACGTGTTGTAGGGAGCAGGCCGAATTTAGTAAATCTTCCGATGACGTCTAACATAAACTTATAGCAATGATAACAAGTGGTTTTGGCAGACTTTGTGTAACAACTGAAACTCTGTGTGGGTGGCCTTTTCTAACCCCAGACCTACATATTCCTACGTATTGTGACGGAGTGAGGATCAAGAGTATTAGGGGAATGGTTTGATTCGGGTATAGTGCTTTGATTTTAATTTTCTCATAAATATAGCCTATGGAAAATCATCCTCGAGGGGAGGAGGATGGATGGATGGCACAAAGGCTTCACAGATATAGTTTCACTTCTAGCAGTATACAAATGCATTCTTTAAATGAGACACTTGAATATCTTTAGAAGCGCTATCGTTTCGTGATCAGGCCTCCAAAGTGAGATGCATAGGGTACTCACATCCGTTTTAGTATGAGATTGGTTCTAACTAGATATCAACGCGAAGTTATTGGCCCTAATACTAGACCTAAGGTGCATGTTATTCATAGCTCGGCTCTTTATCTAAAGCTTTTGTGAATATTATACTGCATAAAAAGCGTCAACTATATTCTAATCTTTGGGTCTGTATAATAGCCCCTTCACATCTTTATCGGGCTATTAGAGAGTACTAGAGGGTTACATGTAAATAACCTAGACTGTACCTCCAATCCTAAAATGATATAGTAAACAATGGAAGGGATTGATCAACTTTCCTCCCACCAGACTAGAGTTAATTCTTGTTGAGCATCAAATGATTTACATTATGGTGATTAATAATCATGAGTCTTATTCGCAATTTGGTAACACCTGCCAGCTGTATCTGTCCAGGCTGGCATACGATCGCAATTGACGTGTTGGGTGGGCAGCGTTGTCTATAGTGGGCGTGTTACGGGTAAATTTATCTTTGATAATCTATTATCCACCTCTATAAACTCGAGCATGCTTACGTGTTATATTCCGAGACAGCGAAGCTGCGTTGATCAGCGCTTCTCTCTTACCTGAACTAGTCAATGCAACGTGGTACCTAGTGAGGAAGTAAGTCCTACCCAGAGAACGACAGCAGTTATACAGCTATGCAGGTCTGTTGGCATACGCGCTATTGTTAATTTATACTCATCTGTGATCCCTTTGGCTGATATAGGTGCCTAACGGAACTTCTGAAAGCAACCTTTCGAGTACGCGTCAGACTAGTTAATAGGACAGGTAATAGGGGGTGGAACTGACCAACAGTCACCGAACTTAACGAATGAGAAACAAACAACAGCTGTAGATATTTTTTCTTATGAGGGTTTTGTACCATTATCCTGGGTCGTGTTCATCCAAGTTCTCGAGATGATTCAGCCCGCCACAAGAAAGTCACGCGTCGTAATTTGGCGGCTCCTCTTTGGTCCAATAGTCAAGGATAGGACCATGCAATAAGGGCGGCACGAGGTGGCAAGGAGCAGATATGGATAGCTTCTGTAGACTTGTTGACCGAGCTCCATGGTATCAGCACCTGCATTCTGTCTGGTGTGTTTCATAATAGCTTGTGTACTAAGATCGGCCTTCCAATATACACGTCGACCCTCATTTAGATTCACCTCGGACGAGTTACTAGATGAGACGGTTTCACGGACAACACTAACACCTAGTAACCGGCGACAAGCAAAGAACCTGAAAGTGATGATGTGAGGGCCGGGAGCTTGGCATTGCTTATCCTGACGCGGAAATCAGCCAAGGTGAATGACTATCGTGGGAATGGAATGACGATCGAGACGGAAACTTCATGAAACCGATGAAATCGTGATCGGCGTGGCCGTTGTTGGAAGCAATCGGACATTGTTGCGCCTGCTCCTGAATCCACACAGAGTCACCGGCCCGGTACCAAAGCTACAGGTGTAAGGGCCTCGGTTCGCGCGACCTTTGCCTAATGTTCTCCTAAGATAGCTATATTAGGAAGACCTGATTTTTAAGAGCCACTTGATTGCATCAGCGGCTCCGTAATACCGGTCGAATAGGAATAGCTATCATCGCGATATACCGGTTTCGGTATTTCGTATTGTATTGTGGGGTACATATATGCCCTGTTAGGGGATGGGATGTAAGTCATGTAGTCATGTAGGAGCTATCTAATGCATGTTTGGGCTGTCGGAACGACGTGTTCGGAGCATTGCTCCTCATCGCGCCGCGCTTCTCGGAATTGGTCACCCACAGCTGATGCGAGCTCAACGTTTCGAACGTTGAGTGTATAAAACATGGCCGTCAACTGTGTAATCGATTATTCATTCACTAAAGTCTCGGACAAGGGTAAGGGCAAGGACAAGGACACGGACACGAACGCTGATGAGAACGAAAGAGCACAGTTCCGTTCTCGGCGAAGAGTGGTAAGGGCCCTGCCATTGGGCTTGGTGAGCCCAAGATATGTCGAGAACATGGAGTCTGAGCTGGAGTACTCGGCGTCGCAAAAGCTGCTCGCTGCGCCGAGGGGGCATAGTGACCTAACCGGGCAGACTTACCTTTCCGAGAAGCAACTCCACGATAAAGGAAGCAGAACACCTGGCGACCAACCATTGCGCAGGTCTCGGACAGCCTCAGCAGGGGACGAATTTCATGGGGCGCCTGAAACACGTGCCTGAGTATCCCCAGAACGCCTAGCACGACGATGACATTTTGACGTGGAGGTCGGGCCCCAATTTCCCAGCGAATGAGCGGATGCCACACCGCTGCCCCGAAAGGGCAACATGCAGGAGTGCAGAAATAGACAAGGTTTCTCCGACTAGTCGATCCGAATCCCTTGATAGATAGAGTGTGTAAAATGCATGTTCATAAGAGAAAGTAGTGTCATCGAAATGTGCTACCATCGTACCGTTGCGGGAATCATCGTGAACCTCTATGGCGCATTAGCTCTCCCTATCTAGAGGCGCAACTAGGCAGTGCCTAAAAAGTCTATTCACATCTGAGATGTCCTTCTGTTCAAACAGTCCAGTTGACAACCCATACTAGATAGGCATCTATAGAAGCGCAAGTATTTATGAGGAACAAATGAAACTATAGTATATCAGATAACTCAACACAGAACAAGTGGATGCTAGAAGAACCTCCCTAACGTATTCGATGTGTCTAATGCGACGGTTACCCCTACCGTTAACGCTATGCATGAGGATGGATGAGTGAGTGGTTTGTACCAAGAAAGAGAGAGAAAAAAAGACGATGGCCAGTTACTCCACATGGCGATGGAAGGCGATGCCGAGGTAGCATTTGCACTGTAAAAACGGGACTTCTTATTCGACGAGAGGGTTGCATTCGATGCGTCGATAACATGGATGCTATCGTCCATCGCATCGTAGCTCTGCATCGTCTAGTTAATTTGCGCTTGCAAGAAGCGATAAGCGACAGCGCGACAGCGAGGGTCTTAGGGACTTGACTCGGTTTCTATGCCGTGCTATCGCGAGATGTGGTTCAATTGGCGGGCCGCGCGAGCGTTTCCCATCGAATTGAGTGAACTGTCCATGTCGACTTCGGCAATGCTTGCTGCAATGGCGATACGATAGAAAGCAAGCAATCCATACATAACATCTATTTGACTTCGACGAAGATAGAGTAGTCAAGCTGAGCTGGTTGAATATAGCTACATTCTTGACACGACATGCACACACACTTCGTCGTCGATTCGTGACTTGGCTTTGCAGTTGGCCAATTGGTTTGAATGAGACGTTACAACGTGAAAGACAAAGCGAGGGAGACAGAGATGGAGAGGAGACGGAAAGAAATTTTTTTCATTTGTTTACAGACTTGTGATTGTTCAGTGGCCATTTCCTTCACATATCGGCGAACTCCATTAGGTAGAGACAGTGATAAGTAATGGTCAGAGAGAACCTGTTTGGGAGAAATAAACACCTCTAAAAAAAAAACTACGCTATAGACATACGTTCGCTCCAGAATCCAGCGCATGCGCATGGTACCTTCCGACCAAAGCCACCACTAGCCACCCACGTAGGTGGCACACCACCTGTGACCTTTCCTCTCAGCTCTATCTTAGATACCTGTAAGCTATCTAGATGCCCACCTAAGAAACTATCTAGCATACGTGTACTGTAAAAGCACCTAGACTACCCAAGTTAGACAGTACCTAAGGTCCTAAACTAACCCACTTACCATGGCGAGTATGATACCCAAGTCCCACTATCATCGTGCACTCTCGTCACTTGCTCTCTATCCAAGGTTCTCTCCTCTCGCAATTTTTATAGTGCTATCTGGTTTATCGAAACATTCGTGCCAACATCGACATGCTTAAATCCTGATGAAGCAGAACATTATGATCACTACTATATCCTGCTTCGGAATAATCTAGAATGCATATCGCCAAATGCCGCAATTGAACCACGTGTGAACGAGATGGTTGGATGGTTGGTCGGTGGTTCGATATCCGTCTGTCTCCCATCATCTGGTCTACCTATCGATTTGGTAGTCTAGTCTAAGACCCTACATACCTCTGTAGTGCACTATGTAGGTCAAGCGGACTATTCACTATTCATCCCAAGCCTTCGCGAATGGCAGGCGTTGTTGGCATGCAATACGACATGGAATTATACATACATATTATACATTTTGCCATTGCTGACGGATCTTGACCAATGTAGCCGCCGCTGTCGCCGCGCCTCCCTGTCATGCTCCCTGCCGTCTATCTGCACTTCAATGGACTGGGCACTGCTGCTAGTCCCTACTATACACTACCTATACCTACTTGCACTATTACGCTATGCCTATACTATCTACCTATATATGTCATATGTATCTAGAGTAGGTAAGTATACGGGTATACAAGTATACTTATAACCTACCTATCTATCTACATACATAGTAGATGGATACCTAGTCTGCATACTTAATTACTTACTACTAAGTAGGTCACTACTTAGGGTATAAAATGTCATATGCGGGCGCGCGTGCGTGCGTGCGTGCTGTTGTCGCGCCTAGGTATGTATGTATGTACGTACGATGCAGATACATACTATACCTAGCTAGTGTGCGGTAGAGCATTGGTAGATCGTGTGCTCGCCCGCCCCCCACACACATCTATCAACTACGACTAGTAGTTACTAGAGCGTCCTGGGATACTTGATGCGACCACAGTTGTTCGCCAGCTTCGTGGGCGCGCCGGGGGTTTGCACCCAACGACCTTCGCCCGAGGCCGAGCCCTGCGAAGCCATGACACACCACGCTTGCTCATCATCAGGTACCGAGGGGCTTCTCTTGCTTTGGTTGGCCTGGCTGGCCTGCTTGGTTTGGTAGTCATGTACAGAGTAAGTACAGTATCTGCCCCAGCTCCGAGTCTGCCCGCCGATTTCCCTTTCGACGGGTCTGCCCTCCTGGCCTGTCATCATCCACAATGTGCTGTGCTGTGCTGTGCTTCGCTCTGCTTTGCTTTGCTGTGTTGTGCTCTGGTAGTACAGGTACTGTACGTACATACACTGATTTCCGTTCCCGCTGTCCTGTCTACGGTTAGGTCTTGTTTGTGTTTGTAAGTGAGTGAGCCTGTTGTCAGCTCACACCCCCCCAGCTTCTTCTTCACCCTTCTTCTAAGTCCACGTCTCTCGTCATGCCATGTTGCTCCAGTCACTCTATTTAGTTAAGACCTGATATGACCCGTCAATTGAAACCCTCATACTTTCTCTCTACATGCGGAAAGTTTTTTTCTTAACTTAACGTACACCTCAACCTAATTCCTAGGCGCTCATTGGAGCCCTACCTTAACCTCGTTCTACGACCCAAGCCCAGCACCACTACCCCGGAATTGCTCCCTTGCAGCAACAAGATCGAGGGTACCTAGTCGTTAGGCCGCAGCGGAGGCTACTCATATATATTTATATATAAAATATATATCTAATCACAGCCGTGTGAATTCCACGGCCCACTTGGCTATAGTCATCCAGGACCCCGAAAGTGTTATACCCCTGCTTCCTGACGGGTATAAGGAACAAACCGCCCTCTCTGGTTTTGCTTTCGATACCTGTTGCAGAGCCCTCTTCTGTACAACCAGCGAATTGTCCCTTATTCGATATACTAGTCACCATGGCTCGAAGGAGGGATACCAACAACTCCAATCACACCACCAGCACCCGGCATACAAGACAGAGCTCCGACTCATACGACTCACGGAGCACTGACCCATCATCTCTATACGATAGTCCAACACCATCCACCAAGGGCTCAACCCCGCGTACCCTGAGAACCCAATCATCATGTTACCGCGAGGACCTTTCGCCGGCAACGAGTCTGTATCCCCGCTCATCAGTTGAGACATACTCATCGCGGGCATCATACGAGGAAGACGACGAATCAGAGCTTGATGGCATTGAATATCCGGAGATCCCCCCGATGCCCGTGTACTGTCATGAGATCGAAGATATCAACGTCAGACCTTCCACTCCCGAGGACTTTGCGGCTCTCTTCCCGTCCATGAACAAGCTCATAATCCGCCACGACGATCTAACACCAGATGGCAACATGAACCTTCGCGTGGATACCATCATATCTGGACGCCGGAAGAAGACAATCCAATTATTTCACTTACGGATGCGGGATTTGAATAAGCGCGAGTTCTCCCTCCGGCGGTATTGCCGGGATTCTGGTCGTGAGGTCTGCAACTCTAAGCGTAAATACTTAGACCCAGCTGAGACACGGCATCAGAACTTTCAGAAGTCTGTTTCAACGGCTGTGAAGACTCTTACATGTCGGCCGACGCTACGCCGCTCACCTACTTATGGTTCATTATTTTCTGCTAAAAGTCGGCCGGGGACAAGCCATTCAACAGCGGTAGCTGATGATGAGACCCCGATCGGCTTCGATCACCCTTATCTATATGAACATAAGCCGCGACCACGGCTTGTTCCTACAAATACCATCAAGCTGGAATTCTCAAACTACGCACGAGTGGACGTTCAACGCCGTGGCCACAAAGCTAAGAAGTACGAGTTCGAGTGGTGGCAGCACAAATACGTCTGGAGGCGGATTGTAGACAAGTTGACAGGAACAGTCTCATTTCACCTGTTTCGTGACGGCGAGAGAACGCCTGTCGCCCATATGGTCCCCGAGACTCGGTCACCTAATCAAATTGCCGTCGACGAGAATGCGGGTGGATGGATCCCCCCCTACCACATGTGGATAAGTGACCAGAGCTTGATTGACGTGCAGACAGACGTCGCAGAGTAAGTGCATTTACCTTGGCCCTCTTAAAACACTCCAACTACCAACCTGATAAACCTACACATACATGCCTATTTGCCTATGCGACCCTCTACTCCAGGCATCCCCCGGTGACCTAGTTTTATCTAACCGATTCACAGCGTTGTCGTCGCATCTGGCCTTATGGCCCTCGTGGATGACTGCATCAAGTCACGCTGGCACTCCAGCAAGAACCGCGTCCGCCGCTTCAGCCTGCCAGACGTTGAATTCGCCAGGCCCCGCTCCTTCGTACAGCACCTACTCCAACGCCGGTTCTCGGAGCATCATCAACATCGCCCCAATAGCCCGCTTCGCTCCCAGAAGGCTGTGGTTGCCTACTAGGCAGCGCCCCCCCGTCAGCTGAAAAAGGAACGGGGAAAACAATCAATCATTCGAACGACAGAAGGCTCTGACCCAGACTTACCGTCTGGCGTCGCAGCAGCCGAGTACAGCCTGCATTGCATCACATCGCATCGCATTGTCACTCACAGTCACGGAACCGGAGTTGGGGTAAGGGAAAAAAGGGAAAAGTTAAGAAAAACAGCCGCATCGGCGTTGCATCCAACACGTTGCCATCCCGGCACTTATTCTTGTGGCGCTTCCGTATGCATCTAATGAGCTACATGTAGCTTAAGGCTGCCGTCGCTTACCAGGACAAGGTTTGAGGGAAGGCTTCGACTCACACTCACTTCACAACTCACTTTCCTTGCTTTCGCTTCTTCTGCACCTCTATTCTACACATACTTTCTTTTTAATGATCATATTTATGATCCAGACGCCTCAAGCACCATTGAGATCTCCTTGGTCTATCCGGTTTTGGGATCGATTTTTCCCCATAGTCACCGGCACATATTCCTTTTTTCTATTGATTCTTTTCTTTTTTCTCACTTCTGTTTATATGATCAAAATGGCGACTTACATCGCATTGTGTGCATTTCTATCCGATGACTATAACTATTTACACAATCGTTTTTCTTTTCCTCGCGCACGTGGCGCGAGCATGCATGGGCGGCGTTTTGCATCAGGTTCAGGGTACTAGGGTGGGATTATGAGTTTTAGTTTAGGTTATGTGTATATGAATCTTACTTGCTTGCTTATTTGTCTATTTGTTTATTTATCTGTTTGTTTGTTTGTCATTTTGCTTTTTGCTTTTTTTTTTTTCCATCTTACTTCTTCTCCAACCTCTATTCTCTATTTTTAATCTGGATTTCGGGGCGAAAGTGCATCTTTTTGGCGCCGCTGCTCATCATATATAGATGCGCAGGTTGGGAAATGGCGCCGGGAAAAGGCGCCGCAAGGAAATGACTGATAACAGGCGAAGGAATTTGATCGCCTTGCTCACTTGCATGGAGAACGGCACTTTTTTCGTACCATCTGTCTGTCTTGATTGATTTGGAATTGGTCATCTATCTAGGTACTTTAGTAAGAACAAATTTACCTAATTTTGTGACATTCTAGCCCTCCCCTCCGTCATTTGCGATGCTGCGAGATAGACTGCACGTCTTGATTACACGAAACGTTGCCCGGCTCCCCCAGATACCATGGTATAATGTCAATCTGCCAGCCACGAGACACAGTATGGGTCTTGTGAAATTACACTTCCGCCC
>JAPESX010000022.1:0-42301 GCA_029590615.1 Nemania bipapillata | reverse complement strand
TGCTGGTGATGCCTTCGCTGGTGGCTTCGTTGCTGGACTCGTCCAGGGCAAGGACATCGATACCGCTGTCGACATGGGACAGTGGCTTGCCGCCTTGAGCCTTCAGGAGCTCGGTCCTTCGTAAGTTTTTTCCCCTCTCCTCTTCTTCAACGATTCCCTCCCTGCCTTGCTAGTCCGATATCTAGCGAGAAAAAAANGAAAAAAAAAANCACATCACGGGTGATACCAAGACAAGAGATGCAACAACAACTATTACTTCTCGTCCATTCATATCTAGCTATCTATCTACGAACGTCATTTGCTCCTTCTTCCACAAAAGCATCCACTAACCCCCCTCCTCCGTCCTCCGTCCTCCGTCCTCCCTTTCGAAAAATACGAATTCTGCCTGCGGATCCCATGAAAAAACATCTGAATCGAATCTGACGTCTCCCTCCTCACAGATACCCGTTCCCCAAGCAAACCTATCAATCCTCGTAAATCGACCACCTGAATCTGCCTGATCTCCGGAGGTGAGAGAAAGGAGAAGAGAGACAAAGCAGCGAAACGATAGCATTAGGTACCGTCCACCTGGTACACTTTGGCGTTACTCAACTTTACGCAAAGGGCCGGCGTTCTAGATTGGGCAGGGTTGGGTTAGGTTGGCTGGCTGGCTTAGCATGGCATTTGTGACGGCGAAACAAAAAAGACACCAGACTTCTTCTTTTCTTTTTTTTATGCGATATCTTTGTTGGGTTTCAACAACTGGGGGACTTCCAATCTGTTTCATTTTACGCACGGGGGATTCGAACTTGATCCGAACCTTGTGCGCGCTAGCGAGGTAGCGTATAGAGAGCTTGGAGGCTTCCGCCTCGGCAGAGTAAAGCAATGAGAACTGCATTGCTCAAGGCCAGAGGACCTGCCATCTCACATCTTCAAACCAACAGTGCTGGTATGAGTGCTAGTATGAGTGCTAGTATGAGTGCTAGTATGTGTGCTAGTTATGACTCTTGGGCAGCTGGTTCGACGCTTGGCAAGGGATTTGCATTTCCATAAATCAATCTAGCTGTCATCGTCGAGAGAGGCTACTGTAAGGCATCATGACTTGGGCCGAGGTTTACGGTTGTCGTCCATCATCGCGGCGTGTAAGATTTGTTGATCGTACGAGAGATCCGAAGTCCCTATTGCGGCTTTAAGCTGGTTGCGGAAATGTGTAGGATCCGCCCTATTGTTGACGCCGTCTCCCAGTCGGCCGAACGGGGTGGAACCATTGTAGTAGTGACCATTACAGGCAACCGAGTTGGCCGGTGCCGCAGACACGGCGCCTGGTGTGCCAGTAATGAGGCTGCTAGGGTGTGAAAATGCCAAAGGTGAGGCAGCCGTAGGCGTAGGCTCGTATTGCCAGGGCGAGAGCTGCCGGCCATAGGGCGAACCTTGGCCCCATAGGTGCTGAATGTCAACATTGTTACTGGTAGACCTCATGGTTGCCGGGAAATGACTAGCACCCGTGGCTGACGCAGCCTGTCCTACTTCTAGTCTACCTTGCCCAGGTGGGCCGAGTGGGTTTTGGAAATTGACTGCATTAGTCTGGCGGTTGACTGAGTGCTCCAGATAATTGCTAGTATTACTGTGCCTGTATTCCGGTGACTGAGCAGAGCCTGCCTTCTGAGTAGCTAAATAGTCAGTCAACCCATTCTGTTGTCCCCATCCCGCAGCCGTATCCATACGAGTTACGGGATTAATCACCGGCGATGCGCTGTGCTGCGCGCCACCGTGCTGGGCAAGAAGCGCCGATCTCAAGCTGTCAAGAACCGCGCTGCGAGAGGTCTCGAGCGTCTCCAGCCCATACTCCATTCGAGGGAGCCGAGGACTTGAGGCAACCGGGATTGGGGAGTTCTGCGGATATAGCGAGTTCGGCCGAGGGGATAGAGCACTTGGATGAGCTTGATACGGTACGTTGAGCTCATCGAGGTATGGCGACGAAGGAAATCCGTTGAACTGGCCAGTGGCGCTTCTGGGAACGTTTTGGCCGTTGGAGCTCAATTGGTTTTGCTCCTGGCTATTTGATCGACGTGGTGTCGGTTGGTAAAAATAATCCCATGGGAGGCTCGGAATGGCCTTCGAGACGGGTGATGGTTGGATGGGGCTGGTTTCCATATTACCAAATATCTCATTTGCCGTAGACGAATGCATGCCGTAGCTCGGCTCTGCCTGAGCCAGGCTCGACTGGGGGCGAATATCATCATCCAGGGGATCTAAGAGCTCGTTGACCATCTTTATCATCTCGCTATCCTCACACAGGTCTGTATCCTGATAGTTCGTAGATAACTTGTCCGTGTATTTTCCTTTGCCTTTGTTCGATGTCTTGTCCGGCTGTGATATGCTCGCTTTTGAATCACTTTCTAGAAACGGGGTAGATTCATTGTCCACGCTCCCTGCCCCTGGCTTATTCGTCTCTTGTTCAATGGCATTATCTGCGCCGCTCTTTGTATCTCCGAAATTCAATTTGTTCAATAGATTAGACAAGCTAGCTTCATTAGAAGTGAGTGGCGCTGCCACTCCATCTGCGAATATCCATTTCTCAGTAATGCGGCCATGGTTAGTTTGGGTGGTCAAGGAGATGGGAAACTTGGCGCTTCCAGCCAGAAACGCCCCACAGCAGATGATATCCCTGATACGCCAGACTGATTCCGTTTCTTTCTTGAATCGTCGACCAAATACACTTTGCTGAGGTTTCCGTGTTTTAACACGTTTTGGTGGAATTGAACCTCGTTGCTCTTCTATATGGAGAAACAGGGGGAGTCTTCGATCGCTAAGCGGTCGGAGGCCCTGAGCTTCGACGTCTTCAGTCAGGAGGTACTTGGATGGAACTGTCTCCATGGTCATGTCCATGTAGACATTAAGAGATGTAAGTGCATCTGCGAGGAGTCTGTAAAGATCCTTGATGTGTGGCTCGAGATATTCTTGGTACTGCACTAGGTCGGCTCTAGAAACGTATGACCAGGCAAGATAAAGGCGGAACAGAGGGAGCAACTTAAGGAGCCGTGGCGCAAAGGTGATACAGCTCTCGCCATGATTGGACGTGCTGGCAGATACTGTAGTACTAGCTGTTTCATCGCCTAGCGCACGATCAAGCGCCCGAAGAAGGCCTAGCATCATGCGGATATTGAATCGTAATAGAAACTGGCATGATTGTGAACCTTCCATAGTCCATGAAGCTAGCGTTCATATTTAGTAGCTGCTGGGCGACACACGTCAAGAGGAACACATAACTTACACTTAACCTTCTCTGTCGAGACATCGTAAGCAGCCATGTTGATTAGAATCATTCTAAGCAGCAATGTATTATCGGAATCTTCACTTTTCAACGTCATCTCAAAACGATGTAAAACCTCCTCCTCTAGCTCGGACTGCTGTGAGAAATGCTTCCCATGGAAAAAGAAGGCATGGAGCCGTACGAACCATGTCACCATGGCTTGCGATTGATCTTTCACTTGGCCCTTCTTCGATTGAGAGGAGCTCTCGGGGCTCTTGAATTCTCGCTCAAGGTTGCTAAGTGCTAGCTCATGTGGCTTAGAGATAGCAATAGCACGGTGGAAATGATAGACAATTTCAAAGTGCTGCCCGGGGATTTGGTGAAGTACAGCCAACTGGTGATGTGCAGAACCATCGTCCGGGTCAAGACTGTTGGCCAAGCCGTAGTAATCTAAGGCCGTGTCGAAGGTGCCCTTAGAAAGCTTATCGGACAATTGGCATCGATATCGAGCTAAGTCACCTAAACGAACCAGGGTCATTTGGCAAGACTTCAGAACTAGTGCGCGCAAGGGCGCAGGAGTAGAGGCGTGCCCAGTCGGCTGCTCGACAGGCTGTGATTTCCCTTTGCAAGCAATCTGCTGTAGCTCGGGGATAGAAAAGCGATTCGACAACTTTTGAATATAGACAAAGTAAAATTGCTCAGAGGTCTTCAGAAAACCTCGATAGAGCTTGTCTAGTTTACGCCTCTGCACGACTTGGCTAGGCGTATTAAGACGGCCTAAAGCCTTTCGATACTCGCCGTTCAAAAATATATGGCTCTGCCAGAGGAAATGCTCTACCCTCTTTTCGACGGCATATTCGAAGTCGTGGAAGATGACTGTCATGCAAGCGAGGCGGTACCTATCATGTGATGAGCACCGAGTCAAACGAGGCCAAAAAAANTATCAGAAAAGAGCTATGCTTACTCAGCCATGGTCTGCTCAGCTTCCTCGAAGCGAGTGGTGTAGTTGACCGTCCCACGTTCCTTTGTCGGATTCGAGAGCTTCTTTGGGATATCGGCGCGGATCTTTTGGGCATTTCTACCAGGCGCGAGTTAGCAGGCGCATGACAATAGCGACAGGCTGCCCAGCTGGCGGCAGGTATGTCGCTGTCTACGGTTCGCAGACTTACCCCCAATTTGTCCGCGCTATATCTCTTTGGCTCGACATGGCGAAGGCGTGGCAGGCAATTGGCGCTGCGAATAATCAGGTTCGGTCGGCCGCAGTGAAGTAGAATAGACGAAGAGGCACCCTGTCCGGGGTGCACGCGGGAGCTGGAATGGGCCGGATATGGGCGGCGCGGGGTTCACAGCCGAAGTATTGGATCACACAGACTGAGCTTGGAATCGGGAACGCATGGGTGGTCCATAGTTCTGCTGGTGAGGTGATCGAGGGTTGGGGTGGTGCGCCGCAGTCAAAGGGTTGGCGGTGATAGCGATGTCTTCGGAGGCAAATATTGAGAACATTGAGGGAGAGATAAGTAGAGATAATGCCAGGTATGAGACGAGAATAGATACCAAGGAAAGAAACTGATGGTGGGCGACAGCAAAATAATGCGATTGCTGAGGGCAGTGTCGCGAACGTTGTTGGTCGTCTGCGGCAGTGCGGGAGAGAATGAGTGGTTGTTGAGTGGGTGGTGGTGAATGACTGGCCAGCCCAGGTAAGGTTGGTTGGACGGGGTCTGGAGGAAATGTGGTGGCCAGGCTGGGGCTAGCTGGCTTGGGCTGGTAGTATTCAATATCTAAGCCTTGTTTGTATACCTTGGGGCAGAACCTTGGGGGCCCGGCATCAGTATTCTGTAGGTACCTATATAGTCAATACCTACCTACCCAACCTACCTACATATCTATATATGTAAGGTTAGGTAGTTAAATGCTTAGGTAGTCTAGGTTACATTGATCACCTACGTAACCAACAAACCAACTAGGTTTACCTACCTACAGATACGTATGTAGGTATGTGCAGAATACTGAGGCGTGATCCCTCTCTATGAGGAGTGAAAGTAAAATAAACAAACTTCTAAGCACCGAACTGAGATGTTTAGGGAGCTTTAGGTATCCCCTACCTTATTATTTACCTCTTCACTATACTGCTGTGACTAACACCTAGAGTTCCCCATAACCCGTCGCTAAACCTTGCATTTACCCCGCCGCTGGCTTTGGGTTAGGGTCTTTAGGTACGTATTCTCTAGATAGATGTTTGCAACCTTTGGGTCTCTGCATTCATCTTTACTGTACAGTGCCTGCGATTGCCTTGAGTTCTAGGTACCAGCACAGAGGTACTACATGTAAATATCTCGGCTTATTAAAATCTCTCCTCCTTGTTTCTTTTTTTCCCTCTATTTTTTTTACCTTTTCCTAAAAAAGAAAGAAAGAAAAAAACACGTAGTGTAATGTTAAACGCTTCATACCCTTGGTTCTTGAACAGGAGGTATCTAGGTAGTTCTTATCCACAGCATCTTGAAAGAGCATGTGATTTTTTATGCTGTACACTAGCCCCATAACACACGTATATGCTGTATACCTCCTCCGTGACCGCTACACAGCAGCTGAACTCAAAAATCGATGATTTGTAGGCACGTGGGAAACACACCAAGAGCTTCTTCCCATTTTGAACATCTTTAATTTAACAATCAGTGTAAACGTTTGACAGAAATTGCATCGTTCTTGCAGTACATGCTATAGGAGCTACCTAGTACATTTCCGCTCGGCTTGCACAGCAACTGGTCCCTACCTAGATACCTACTCGCATCGTCGCCTCACTTTAGCCCGTACATAGTGCATAACCTCAGGCCGACGCCAACCCGGGGTCTATGAGAGTCCAACAACAGGCAAACAACCGCCTTTGCTAATGTAATATACCCCATTCTAAAACCTATCTATCACCTTGCACAAGATGAAGCGCTCACGCGAGCCTGAAGAAGAGTACTCCAGGGTTTCCGATAATCTGCAGTTGGAAGCACTACGACGGCCAGCAACGAAGATCACAGAACTCGACGGATCAGCCATCGACACCAGCTCGGACATTGCAATGAGATGCTCACTCCCACCACATCGGGAGGTGTTATCCTTCACAACGTACGGGGACTATGAAGCGCACTATAGCAAGTCACACACGAACAGATGTGCTGAATGCTCTAAAAACTTCCCCTCGGAGCACCTTCTAAATGTGCACTTCGAGGACTGTCATGACGTGTTCGCTGCTGTGAAAAGAGAAAAAGGCGAGCACACGGTGAGTCACGACTCCCCGCCACTGCGCTGTGCGGTCTCCTGATTGTTTGCATAGTACTCCTGTTTTGTTGAAGGATGTGATCGGAAATGCAGAACTCCCTATAAGAGACGCAATCACCTCATTGATAAGCATATGTATCCAAAGAACTACTTCTTCGCACTCACCAAGGATGGTATTGACGGCAGACACTCCCTTCTAGTAGACGGGGGCCATCGTCGGAGGACATCATCAAACGCATCTTCTGCCAGTGTGTCCAAAACATCACAACGAAGACAAAGTCTACGATTAGTGGAGGCGTCCAAACGGCACGAGGATGGCCAAAAGGAGGTCATACCAAAGAGCCCGCAGAGACCACTTGAAACCCCTTCAATGGTAGAAGCCCCTGATGTTGATATGGATAAGTTAACTGGTGCAATGTCGGCATTGCAATTCGTCCCTACGTCTGTTAAATTTGGCCGGGGTAGAGGGAAAATAGGCTTTGCGAAAAAATGACCTCCGACCTTGATGGTGACCACGAAAATAGACACGGGCTATGCTTATGACGAGATGATGGCCACGGGGAATGAATAACGCCATGACGATTTTTTAACCAAAAGTTTCCCCTAGTATGGACAGCCTGAAGATAGAATATAGTCTAGCCCCTACGTATTTATTAAGAGAATCGCGATCCCCAAAAGTTAAGACACACATGCCCTTTTTCCTATTTACTATGTCCGTATGAAAATCCCCAACGCCGTAATGCAGGGTATTCTTAATGAAATTGATGAAAACAGTCCCAACGCCCTTTAATCACTTGACGCACATCCTCTACAGCCACAGTTTACACATTGTACATCTTGTTCGTCCTTCAGTTGTGCTTTCGGTACTCGGCATATGCAGGTTGACTGAAAGTTTGTTTCTTTTGTCTGTATGCATCTTAAACAGCACAACTAGAAGAAGGAAAAGAAAGTTAGCTTTGTCTCGATAAACTTATAGGATGAACCAAATTTAAGTTTGGGTTTAGCAGATCTCAGTTCTAATATTGAAATTCCGGTAGAATACTAAGATCACTATGCCAACGCTACTAGCCATTCAGTTTTGTGCAGCATCGTTTGCATCCAACTGATTATTCTCAATATGGGTCTTCGCAACTGGCGGATAGTATAATCTCCCTGAAATGGGAGAATAGAAACAAATTCATACATACCTTCTCGTATCCTTGCTTCTTCCACTTTGCGATCAGGATAGGGTCGGCGTAGCCATTCTTGAGTAGCCAGTCGTACAGCTGTTTGCTGATGGCCTCCTTCTCGTAGTAAAGCTCGTAGACATAGCGGCTGCGCTGGTGGGCAATTTGAAATATAGGCCACTGCGCTTGATGCTTCGGCACGTTGTTCGTCGGCGTGTTCTGCGCATCCTTCATCTTAATTCCGAAAACTTCGAGGTCGTCGCGAATGTCGTCGAAGCCTGCTGGAGGCTTCTTGCCCCGCGCGGCGTGCGAGCGGATAGCAGGCATGACCAGTTATTTGTTTTCCTTTGAGTGATCTATGTTCGTAGATGAGAGCGGACCGGACGCAACAAATCGCAGCTGGTGGGAATGGTGCGCAATGTAGATGGAGATGATTGCGTTCACGTCGACGCTGGCTTTTGATGTTAGTGGGGCAAGGCTGTATTCTGTACCTGAGTCGAAGCCTTGAGTACTAAACAAATAGTGAGCTGAGCTGGAGCCAGGTAGCTAGCGCCACAAAACACTACTAAGTATTCTGTACCTAGGCAACCAAAAACATGACTAAGCAAGTTGTGGCTTGCGTCTCTCTACTCCTGGGCACAGCCTTCAAGAGGGCCATAGCTTGACGTCGCATGCATGAACCTCATGCTGGGTACATCAATACTGTAGAGATCACACAAGATGGCGGTGACTCCTACGCAGTTTGCGCGAGTAACGCGCCAGTGTTAGTATCTTGTCCGCGTCAGCCAAATATGAGCTAATTGATGTTATAGCGGCCAACTGGAACGATGCAAAGCGACGGGTGCTTGCGGCCTACCGAGAATGGATCCGAGCTGTACGTTTCCCCGACTCCTCATGATCGTCGTTCCCATGACTTTCAACGAACCCCAATCGATATTATTTGAGGATTGGCAATACATTGGCTTAGCTGAATGGATTTCCGGCAGGCCCCTGAGATCCAAACAATGTACTCAGTACCGTTTCCCATATCTACCATCCGCACGCGAATGCGACAGGAATTCGAGCGACATCGATATGTGAATAAGCTACCGGTTGTGGATGTACTGCTCATGCAGAACAACGCTGAATATCAGGTCTGTCCAAAATCGCGATGCTCCCAGGAACCTACCCAGCGCAAGAGGTTCAAAAGAGGGGTCTAGGAATGGCTAGGATAGCTAGCTGATATTTTATCACGCAGGAAATGATGAACTTCTGGAAGCAGACTACGCATGTCATGTCTTACTTCGAATCGGAGAACTTCCGGGGATCAGATCGGCTACCAGGCAACTTCATGCAGGGTTTCTTAGAAGCAAGTGTTCATAATCGCTCAAGCTCTATGCAGGATTACTAACATATTCCAGGGCCGCAACTAGAAATGGGTATCAAATTCCCATATATTGTACATAGAAGAACAAGAAGCGTGATTGTCCTCTGAGATGTGGTCTACCCTACGCCAAACGCCACGTTATGCTATGCCTCACAAAGTTTATGCCTCAAATAGACCGAACCCACCCCGATGCTCAATGCAGTCATCATCGATTACATTCGTCAATGTTTTGCTGCCATGAAGCTCTCTCTCTGGGTCCAGAATTCCTCAGACACCACATCACACAGATCCTCTAGATCCTGGAGGCCCTTTTCTAATGCTGCGGTAGCCGTTGTTGTATCTAGAGACCCTAAGTTAGCTAGACTACTACAAAGGGTAAGTAGTATTATCAACTAGAATATTACCGTAGGTCTGGATCCTGATATTCATTTTTTCCTCAGACGGATGAGGGATAGCATATGCGCAGAATTCGACATCAGGACTAATGATAATATCAGCTATGATGCGCATGTAAAGTATAATAGATCAACACGCTTTTTGCATACTTCTTCATGATAATATACCGTAGGGCATTACCGAGAGTATGGCCCTCCTTGAGGAATTCAAAGGATGCCGCTGTGCTTGTAGATCCTGGCAACTAAAAGTTCAACTCTGTTAACAAACTGGCTAGGGACCTTGGAAACCCAGTATAATCAAGCTTACAATGCGGACTCTCTGGGGCTCCTCATGTTCCTCTTCCTCAGCAAACCCGTTCTCCTCTTCATCTTCCTCCATGGCATCAACGCCATCTTGGCTATCAACAGGCTGCTGTGCAGATGGTGGAGTGACATCCTGCATCTCAGCGTCCTCTGTACTGGAGGCGCGGGCCTTCGTCGTTGCAGGCATTTCTCTTTTTTCTTTCAGTAGATTTTACACTTATTAGAAGGCTATCGTGGAAGCACAATGCGAACTAGTGTTTAATTATTATAGACACCTTTCAGATTGTTAAGTCACTGAGCTGCTGGACTTTTTNGGCGGGGCTGGTGAAGCTCAAGCTGCAGTAACACTAAGAATTCATCGCGAATTTTTTCTGGGTCCGTACAGGATAAGGCAAACGTTGAGATGCCACCCCGATACAGCCGCAGACAGCTGTCAGATATAGCGTAGTACTAATACATATTGCTGCAAGTTCCTACGGGCACATTAATATTTTCTCCCTGAGATACCTCTCCTGCCTCTCCACCTCGCCCGGGCCTATATCTACTGGGAAGCATGTATAGAGCCTAGCAAATGCAGCTGCTATTCATTAGCTCTTGAAGATGGCGAAAGTCTCGTGGACTTCAAGATGAGGAATAGGTATTAAGATGGGCACCATCACGTCATTTGAGAATAATCAATCAATATAAGGGTTGCCAATTAGGAATAAAAGGTGGGTACACATATAGCTACCACACCAAATACGGGGTTTACTAATACCTCTGGCAATACTGCCAATATCCAGAGTGAAAATCAATAGTTCGGGCTATTAGCGCGCGGCAAGAAAAGCCTGCATGCTTCCGTAGAAGCCGGCCTTATTCTTAATAACGGCTTGATTGCGAACCTCGATAGATTTTAATTTTCACAGGAAGACGGCGGCTCCTCGCTGGAATAAGCCTTTTTGAGCCAGTACGGCGCTGTGCCCACGGTCACCGTCGAGAGTGCGGGCGGTTTGCTCGTTTGGGTTATCGTCACAGCGAGGGTTACAATGCCGCATGCAACTGGGATGCGGGCCAGTCCAGTTGCGCTCCAGCGCGCCGTCGTGGAATCCAATATCTGAGTCTAGACTTCGTGGTGTCGAAGCCACATTCGCACCAACATCATGATAGCGTGAGAATAATGAATCACTCGCAACTTACCATCCAGCTCAGCTCAGCTCAGCTCTCGTGAGCGTGAGCATGAGCATGAGCAGGCGCATGAGCACCATAAGAAAATCCTATTACTTAACTTACTCCACGAACCCCAACACATTACCGAATGCCACCCCCGTGCCACACAACTGCAGGGTGCCGCACCCACGTCAGCAACATGAGACAGGACTCAAATTACATACTTGTAGTACATTGATGAACAAGTGTTATATATGGCATGGCACTTGACGATGTCTGCTCTGTATCGTCCTTGTGATCGCCCAACTATGATGAAGCCGGTCCTGTGGAGGCATGTTTCAAAGGCCAGCGTCTCACGGCCTTCTTATTGGTCGCAATTTTCTCAAACACTCTGCCATGTTAAGCGTCCGCTGTGGCTGCAGCCGTTTCCCAAATACCGAGGAGCCTAGTCCTTCAGAGATAGGGTGCATGGGTCTAGCGAGGCACCAAGAGACCTACTAAGTACGGGCGGGCGAGTCCAGTTCCGGACGACAGCCGTCCCGGGCTGATGATTTATCTATCTGGGACAGACAAAATTGCTCTATGTATTCTGCATAGTGGGTAGTGGACGCAGCAACTTTTGCCAATAGGTTATACAGGTGTCGGGGACCCCAAACCATTTACATGATAATGGGCATATAGGAGCGGATAATATGTGCAGGCCTTTCTTTCCATACGTAATCCTCCTCCCATGGCTGAACAGAGGCTGAAACAGCATTGGGAATGCTAGCCTCCTCAATCCTCAGCTTTTTAGTAATGCCACACTAGGTATGCGTCCGTACTGACTCCCTGCCACGCCTAGCTGGTGAGATAGAGTTTTGTCGTACGTGTCAGTAAGCATTCTCAACAAAGAGCAGATGCTCGAAATATTGAATTGTTCAGGGCCTGTCTAGAATAGGTACTGTGTTGGAAGATAGTGGCAATTCATAGGTACGTACGTGTAGGCTAGTTTTTCCACTAGCTAGTTCGCTAACTGGGGTTTAATCCCTCTGCTCAACGTTCAACCTCCACTACTAACGAGGGATCGACAGGGACATCAAACACTGGAACACCACCGCCGAGAATCTTAGGTCTGCGCGATAGAAGATCCTGCATGAAACGATGGTGTTGATTTCTCTGTCGGATGTGGTTGGTTTACAAGTCGAGCTCGGTTCACGGTATCCTAGACCGCAATTCCGCAACCCATGCGGAACGGGATGTTTCTCTCTATCCCCTCCTCTTGCTCCTCCTCCTTCTCCTCCTCCACCTCCTGCTCCTCACTCTCCATAGAGGGGTAAGGTGGTAGATTAGAGCAACTCGGTAATCAAGATGTCTATATCGGGGCTGAGGGGAAATCCCTAGAAGAGAGCAAGGGAGGGTGTTTAAGCAAGGCGTATCCTGTACAGAAAGTATCGTCCCCACTAGATAGATGCAGTATGGAGTACAGAATACAGAATATTCTGTAGTGCGCTGCCACTTCAACCCTCGACGAACAAACTAGCACAGCACACTACCTACCTGAACTCACCGTCTTTGGCTATTAGCCAGAAGTCCAACGAGACCATGGTTTGGCATTTGCGTCTTCACACAGTTCATATATTGTCACCAATGGCTCCATCTCACTGGCGAGTCATCAGCGCAAAAACGAGCAAATACTCCGTTTCCTCACGCCTGTCGAACAGGGATCCAGGACGACGACTTTCTAGTCTCGCCTGATCTCACCTGAAGTATGGAGCACAAGGGTGGCCTTTGGCTAGTGGATGTGGGGCCCAGGCTGGTTTCAATGTTGCTTTCGCATGTCAAAATCCGGTAATATACGAAGACGCAAGTGATTCGGCGGCGATTCGTGTCGCATGGCTGGGCGAATGAAAGAACTCGACACATTTCAAAAGCGCCGATTGGCAGGTTTTTCGTTATTCGAAATCAATAGTCTATTGACAGGTGTACATACACGCCTCTGAGAGTACACATACTACAATAGAAAAGGGCCGGACGAAGGTAAGTACTACGTTGTTTGCATCAACGGTTTGGTCACACACCACCAGATGGTCGACATACCTACATATGCAACATATGCACCCATTTACACCAGGAACAACGATGAGAAGAGGACAGATTAGGAAAGAGGCCAGAAAGAAATAGAAGCTTAGAACTTCATACACATACCTATTCGGGTGTGTACAGTACATTTGATACTGTATAGCCTGTGCCTATTCCTACTTATAGTATAGATGGGCAGTGCACTCAGGCATGCGTAAACGAGTTGTTTGACAGTCAATATCTGCCGTTGCGAAGGAAACAAACCCGTTTCCGTCCACCAATTTACGGTTAGCTTGTGCCAATCCGTAGAATTAGTTTCATTCGACAAAAGAGAGCTACCAGTATAGACATAAGTCCATACCTACCAGTAGATAATAAATGCGTAGTCACAGTAAGCCGTCCTGTCTCGATGCGCGCTCGATTTGGGCAGTTAGCGGATCTTGGGATAACGATCGTTTCGACAGGCATCCTTCTGACAAGGGCCAAGGAGCTAACCTAGTGGGTGTACACTACTGTAGGTACTTTGCGCTGAGATCTGCCTGTCTGGGCAATACTATGTATGATACTGTCGCCATGTGCCAACAACTTACAGTACAGTGTCTCTCCACATGTTACGGAAATATAGAAGGCCTGATTTAATATAGAAAGCAATTGAATAATTATAGGGTGGTAGTTATTCTATATGAGGAGGTGTTTAGAGTCTTGTTTTTTTTCTTGTGAGGCTTGCAGCATACGTTACTTGGTTGATTGACATTCAACTGTCAAAATCGGAACCGAGGACCCTCAAAGAAAAGAATGAAAAGAAAAAAAAGACGATACTAAGCCTGTAACACTAGTGTGGTTTGGGCAGTCGAGGTAGTGCAGCCTGGAGGACTCCTACTTAATTCTATACCGTGCTAGGACCCCTCCTGAAGCCCCTACTGCTCCTAGTACCTTACGCATAGGGACAATTGTGCCTGTCTTGTCCTTTTTTGGCGGCTTGCCTAGCATCCACCCTCCCACCCCCTGAACCAACCAGCGGGCTCCTTCGGGGAACCATACTATAGGTAGAGTGCTGTAGCGCACTGGGAAACCCTGTGAGAGCCCAGCGAGAACCCAGTAATCATGGTGGTGTGCTTTCCCTAGATCCCAGCCCGCACGTATCAGACGGTGCCAGTATCACAATCTACGACACACGATGAGGCAGCTTGACGCCAATCAACCCTGCCCCTCTTCCACCGTCTCGAAACATGTTCTCTGCCGTATCTGTCCCTGCCGCAACAGCACCCTGCCCCATCCCATCCGCCGGCGCCCACCTGCAACCTTTTCCGCACTCGGTTTCTCGAGTCGAGGTCTGGTCTAGGTAGTCGGCATCTGCATTGCATTGCGCTCCTACAGTAGTGCAGTTCTGTTTCCCTTCACACCCACCCCTTTGCCCTTTTACCTTTTACCTCTTGCCTTCGGCCTCTGGCCTCTGCTAGCGACGCTACCTTTCTGTCTTATTTTCGAACCGACCTTCAAGGGCCTTTCTTTCTCTTCTCTACCTACCTACCTAACCTACCTCCCTCACGGCCATACCTGTCATAGGCCCCTGTCCTGACTTTGCTGTGCTGCTGTTGGAGAAGGTTGTCGAGAGCGAGGAATCCGGATTCGTTATACATTGCAGTGCTGTGGACGCTGTATATGGGTGCAGGCCCCATCTTCTTATCCTACCTATCCTTTCATTCTATCGAGTCGCGCGCGCGCGTGTGCCCTCCCGTCGAATCGTATTTATTGGCCCTGCTGCTGCCGCTGCCACTTACTGCCACTKCCACTGCCGCCGCCGCTCCCCCGGCAACATTCGCCGTCGTGACGCAATGGGAAGACTACATCGGCCACAGCGAGCTCGAGGACTGGCAGCGACTGATGCGCGATCTCGGGTTCGAGGAGGAATTCCCCAGCAAGACACAATGTCGAAAGGTAGCGCCCTCTCCCCTCCTCCCTTCCCCCCTTCCCCTTTCCCGTAGTCTTTGCAAAGGAGACAGAGAGAGAGACTGTTACTGACAAGAGTCCCCCCCCCCNTTCAGGCGCTGAAGACGGTGTGGGTCAACATCCCGGACTTCCTGCAGGCGGTCCAGAAAGGCCAGCCGGCGTACCACTTCCCGAGCCAGCAGGCGCTCGCGCGCTACACGAAGAAGACGCGCAAGTTCTACCCCAAGAAGTGCATCAAGAAGGGCGGCCCGCTGAAGCAGCTGCTCGCGCACATCGTGTACAACCGGGGCGCTACTGCTACTGCTACTGCTACTGCTACTGCTGTTGCTGCTGTTACTGCTACTGCTGCTACTGCTGTTGCTGCTGTTACTGCTGCTGCTGTTACTGCTACTGCTGCTACTGCTACTGCTGCTACTGCCGACGATGACGATGACGATGATGACTATTATGATGGTTATTATAGTGATTTTGGTTGGGGGTCTCGTAGGCTTTACGGAGACGGAGACGGAGATAAGGGATTGGGAAAATGTATGGGTGGGTTGTCGTTTAGGTCGAGCTGAGCGGGTCGGTGCGTTTGTTCGACCACGAGGACAGGATTTGTCTACCACCTCTGGGGAAATACGTAGGCACTGACGTCTGGTAGTAATTATCTTGTATTGATGAGAGATTATACGATTAGCAGAAATCTAGCTCCTAATCTCCCATACCCTGATCTTCCCCAGGTCATTTCCGATCGCTAACATATCGCTCTTCGTACCAAATGCGACCGCATGTATCCTTCCTAGTGGTGTTTGTTCCGTCGGCCAGTTCCTATACACCGTGCAGCTAGGTAGATGGACCAATCTCAGTGCATCCCTCTTGTATAGCGAAGCTATTGCCAATATTTGTCCGTCCGGACTAAATGTGAGCACTGTGATGGCCGTTATAAGATTCATGATAGCTCGGGTCGGCTCCGGCCGAGTCTTAAGTTTCAGCTCGTCTTCGTTCGAGGGGAGGATTAGCTTATGCCGGTCGTATATGTTCACCACGCCGGAGCTGGAACCCAGCGCGATCCATCGATCCCCGCCGATCAGCTCAGGGCCACCAGGCCCGCCTAGAGCTATGGCACTACCGCGGTTTGAACCCTCATCGTTCCACACAGCTAGGAAGCGTTTTGTGGCCATACTGTACTCTCCGACATGCCCACCCTTGCCTAGGATGGTGAGGCCGTTTCCATTTCTCCACCAGCAGAAGTCGATTATACCGCCACGACTGTCTAGTCTAGCGGCGGAGATCCACTGCATCGTGTGAACGTTTAAAATATTGATAGCACCACCACCCTTCTTCGTCGTAGTGATCAAGCCTAGATATCGCCCACAGGGACTTAGTTTGAAACGCTCCCACGACTTGTGCTCATCCTGGTGACCATGTATCTTGCTTGTCTTCTGTACCACTCCGCTTTCAATGTTCCAAGAATGCATGTATTTTCGACGACCAGCGATATAAATCCTTTTCCCATCAGGACTGAATTCGGCCCGACGAATAGGCACCTGGCTGACCTTGGTCGAGGTAAGTAGAGGGTTTGGTATTGGATGTGCCGTTGGTGCGATATGATGCAAGTATAATAGTGAGGATGTGCTAGAGGATAGGAGGACGGGGTATTCGGGGTGGAATGCGAGCGACGTGACGACGTCCTGGTGCGCGTCTGGTATGTCGCGCGACCTCTGGATGTCGATAACCTCGGGACGGAGTTTTCTTGGCCTCGTCGACACAGTGCCTTTCATAGCACTAGCGTCACGCAGGAGTTTGTCCAATGGCAGGGCGTCGGTATTGAAGCGGTCGCCTTGGTCAGCTTCCTCTGATGAGTTGGAAGCAGCAGATCCCCGCCGCTGGCGCTTCTTGGCCGGTTTCTCCGCGAGGCTGGCCCATTCGGGGTAAGGATGGAGGAATGAGTACTGCTGTCGCAATCGGAAAACATACTCGGTTCCGTCGACTATGTCCTCGTGGGCGGTCGTGCGGAGTCTTGGTTTATTGGCCAGCGATACAGCGATACGTTCGTCGTCGCTATCTTCCCACGCAGGTGCATTTTCTGGGTCAATCTGCGCTTTGCTTGTCGCCGGGGCTGGGACAAGCTGCTGTTCATTCGCTGGCGTCCGCCCCAAGTCAATGTCGAAAGCGAAAAAGTCGGCGTCATCTGCGTTTTCCAATCCCGTCTCCTCCTCATTATCCACTATCCTTCCAAATACATCAGTCTTTCTTCCTTCTTCATCATCATCTTTGCCAGGCTCGTCTCCGAAGAGGTTTTTGCGAAAATTCTCGGCATCTCCTAGAACGAATCGTTCAAGCTCTTCTTCGTCCGAGTCCTTTTCGCGGGGTCGGCGTTTCCGTGTGTCTGACTCCGATTCCCCATCGCTATAATCAAAATCTTCGTGGTCCGAAGCTTCACTGGCTTCGCTATCCATCGATAAATCGGGGCGTCTAGAAGCCATGGCGGGCTTGTACAATTGGTCGTATAAGTAGATAGATTGATGCGATTGATTCAACTTTTTTTTTCTTATCAAGCTACTTAGCATCAATCAATCTCGATCCCTGCTGGATTTGCGAAAGTTTAAGTGGAGCGCACCCCACTACCTAACCAGGTGGTTACCAGTAATATGAATATACCGGGGCCTGAAGATATGCACCTATTAGGTACCTAGTGCTACCAAAGCAGGCAGGTAGTTTCGTTGGGAGTTCCAATCTGATGATAGATTCCTTCCAAGGTTATTTCATTTGGTAATATTTACACGAAGTAGACTTAAAAAAGAGGCTTACATATTTCCCTAATCTAGGGCTATGGTAGAGATGAAGCCGCGAGCAGCTCATTCTCAAGGGAACCTAACTTTTCGCTTACAGATTGAGGACTGCGTAGTGTTAGTACCGCGGCTTTCTGGGCTACATTGATCAAGTTTTGGATCTGTCCCCCTTGAGCTAATCCTGCAACGAGTGTTCCTAAGAAGGTGTCACCGATGCCGTTAACGGACGCGACATCTGTCACTTGCTCAACAGGTGGAAACATTCTCATATACACGCCTCCGACGTCTTGATTATCGTTGATGCATCGCGAGAGCACGAAGGGCTTATGCGCAACATCGTAGAGGCGCGGATCGTCTTTTGTCAGTATAGTCGTAAGCAAGGCGCCTTCACTTCCTAGCTTCGTTATGATGGTTGGGATGAAGGGGAGTAGTCGGATGGCCTGTTGCGGGATGCCTGCGTCAGTCATAGCCGTAGAGGTAATGTTCACGAAGCGGTCCCGAGCCCCTCTCATGCCAAAGGCATCTACAACGGACCACCACCGCGAATCACTAAAATATTCGTTGCCTTCAGCGGCCGCATGCATCGCGGCTAGCTCATACTGGTTCGGGGTTGCAAGGTCGACGGTGGCGTGAGGGAAGACACCTAGGCTTTCGAGCCCCCGTTCAGCACAGAATAGTCGCGCCGACTTTGCCTTAGAGACAGGTTCGAAGGCTACTTTTGCCCCGTTTTGTTTACCTGCCTGCATCCATGCTCGGACGTCATGGTCTTTCCAGTTCCCATCAACGACGAGCCATTTCGGCTTTGACGACCTGATGGTGGCGGTCCAGGTGGGCGAGAAAGACTGGTTAGTGAAGATGTCCATGTCTGCCATGGCGAGCACGAGGTGCTTATTGGCATCATTGACCGACACGTACTGTGCAGTACGGCTGCCTGGGTGCTCCTCTTGGCTTAATTGTTGAATACATGAGGTGTCCATTCCACATGATTCAAGAGACGCTACAACGGTCGAGCCGGCACTTCGATGGTAAGTTGGTGGAACTCTCTCATCACAGCAGGAGGACTTACAGATCACGGCCGACCATGCTACAAAGCCGCACCTTCGTATGCTTATTAACTCTGTGTGCTGCAAGTGCTACGTTACGGCCAACTCCTCCTATTGATTGGCTGATATGCGATGGGTTTGATGTATGGAGTTGCGGAATTGGATCTCCAGGCGAAATCACTCCAGTATAGTCGCAGCTTAAGTCTACAGCAACAGACCCGGCAACGAGAATGTCTGCTTGAGATGTCGCCTATAATAGTCAGTCTACGCATCGCTTCTAGCGGCGACATTTCTCTTAGGATTTACGCGGCTATTTTAGATGTTCTGCAGATTCAACAAAAGGTTGTCATACCTCTGTCGCCCTTGTTACGTTCTGGATTGAAGCGGCTACATTGCTAGGTGTCTCTAACCCGTTCCATCGCTTCACCCTATTCCGCATTCGTTAGATCACTGCGGCAAAGAGATGAGAAGAGCTCGTGGCTCACGGTGTATTGAGTGCCGACGGGCCCTCGGAGACAAGCCTAGACACTGCCGTAGCTACCCTCGTAGCTCGCTCCACGTTTGACTGTACTAAGGCCTTATTTGCTGGCACGCTTGCTTCGTTGGTGAGTTCCCGGATCTTTCTTAGAATAAAAGGCGTATTTCCACTGCCATGGGCACCTTGTTCGTCGGCTTCGCGCACTGCCTGTTCGATTATTGTAGCCATCTTCTCTCCAGGTATAGCGTATTCCTCCGGGATGGGGTTAGCGAATAGGAGTCCCGTCTCGATGTTGAGTTTTTCTTGTGCTAAAAGTATGGCGGCGGCATGCTCCTCATCCTGGACAACAAAAGGACTCTTAATACCACTCTCCCGAGCCCAGAACGCAGGAAAGTCGATATCTCCCTTTCGCCCGTCAGCGAAGGTTGAGACAAGGACGCCCTGGGTTTCCAAGTATTCTAGAGTTCTAGGGATATCCAAGAAGCCCTTGCTACCACTGCAGATTACAGCCATCCTTGTCCGTCCCAGTTCAGTCAGGTCAGCACTGATATCGAAAGACACGTGACCACCACGGTGAACTCCTCCAAGGCCGCCAGTACCGAAGACTCGAATTCCGGCAAGCCTTGCTAAAACCATAGTCCCCGCGATCGTTGTACCGCCATTCATCTTTTGGCCTGCCATGCCCTAAATAGAAGGTTAGCGGCTAGTGCCTAGTCAGAACCCCACGTTGCTCGTGGCCTTGACATACTGTTCCAACGAGGTAGGCAATATCACGACGGGATGCCTTCTTCGGTTTCGGAGGGCCCTCAACTAGTTGAGTAACCTCGTCTGTAGTAAGTCCGACTGTGGGCACGCCGCCTAGGATGCCTACGACAGCGGGCACACCACCATTCCTTCGAACAATACCTTCGAGATCGAGGTCATCGCCGAGGGCGCCATGAGTGTATATAGTGGATTCAAGCGCGACCACAGGCTTATTTGTGGCTAACGCCTCTTTCACCTCTTCGGATATTCTTAATATTTCCTTCAACTCAGCTAGATTTCCAGAAGAATAGCCTCGAAGCGCCCTTCTAGATGCTTGAAATGAGGGGTTATTTAGCCCTTGGCGGGCTCTACACGCATCTAAAGCCCGATGATGGCCAACCCATCGCCCCATATGGGGGACAGCTCTGCGAAAAGACTGCATGGTAATCCGATGGTGTCGTCTCAATGGTGAAGTCTAAGCCATATACCTCATAGGGCTTGCTGGAGATGAATGGCACGATACCTCTGTTCGGATCTACCTGTTATGAGTAATAAGCCCATGATCTCCGTTGTCGCGAATCTGATCCACTCCCTACTCAGATGATATCCGTTGTCGGAATCTATAGAATTTCCGCAAGGAGTTACCGTTAATTGAAGAGAATCGTAGCTAGAGCTGGGATAGGTAGTACGCCGATGTTGACTCGAAGGGTACAGTATGAATCTGTCTGGGGGCGGAAAGCTCCGAAACCCTATAGCATGGACCACTCTACAATTCCAAGCCCGGTATTCTATAGGTACCTAGTTAAGTGTAAGCTAGTAGCCTGGTCTAGTATGCTTACCCCTGTCCGACCTTAATTTATTTCCTGGTACAGTGGCTGTCTACTAGACAACCTGGGGAGCTATGGTATCTGAATACTCAATTCGAAACCTAGGTGCACATCTTTGATTCATCGTCATTGTCAAACGCTGCAGAAACCAGGCGAACCCAAAATCTGCCAAGCACTATGATTATCCGAATTGTCCCATCTTTTTACTATGGTTTAGACCTGGTGTATCTTTGAGGCTCGCAGTACAAATATTATGTACTTAAGAATATGAGCAGTGCATGAGATATGTCCTTGTAGCAAGACGACTTCACTGTCACAGCTAACTAACTCGCTAGTTGAACGAGATAAGAAAGTGACGTGCAATTCCGGAGTTACAGGGCCGATTGTCCTCGAGGACGCTCACTCAACCCGTACAGAATACCTAGTTGGGGGTGATAGGACCCTAGTTGATACTGAAACACCCTTACTTACTACCTCTGGAGATATGAACAGGGCCTGTAAGCTATTATAGGGGTCTAGCCGAAATCCCGAACCCATCTTATTTCTATGACGATATCACCAAGAAGGCCGTCGCAAAATTGAAATGTGCATGCTTTTTCAATCCCATATGCTTTCTCTTTCTACAACCCCTAGACCGTCAGGTGTGACGATATTATGACAATGACGTATCTCAGCGGCGCGACCGCGTTGCTTTCGCTCTGGGCTGCATCAACATTAGCTTTGGATTTCGTTACTTCAGGTGGCCAAATCTTTACCCCAGGTTTCGCGATCTTGGATTCGCCTCAACCAGGCACGCCCCTAGGCGGAGGTGCGTAAATCTGTAAATTAAAGACAGAACGAACCGCCCTAATATCTTAAACTGTATAGACACGATTGAGGTTGCACTAGACGTATCGGCCGACGGCAAGCTGAATTTGCCCCCGTACGATCCAGATAGTGCTAGTCTGATTCACAACATCACCATCTTTCTTTACAGCTATGAGACCGGGAGGAACTTCACGATCACGAATGGAACGGCGTCAGAGAACAACGCCACCTTGGGCGACATCATGCTTTCGGAGCCGGGTAGCACAGTAAAGCATGTGAAGTGGACTTGGCCAGACTGCCTCATCGGCGATGGCAAACCAGATGGCTCCGATAGCGATCGCGGGGATTACAATGTGAGTTAGGGCGCTCTACCTTTAACACGCATGCAAGTCTAATGAAGTTGGCCAGATCTCCATCCGCCAAAACTTTCGTCTAAACGGCGAAGACCATTATACCATATTCGACGTGCCCATATCCGTCACTAACAGCATTGAGTTTGTCGGCAACAATCCGGCGTGCGATTCGGTCAACAACCCGCTACTCACCCCAGAGGAGATCAACGCTACGGCGGCGAACAGCGTTGGGGTTTTGTTTGCGCCTGGCGACGCGACCGTGATTCAGCAGTCGACGGCCAAAAGTGGGGCGGCGTCGATAAACCCCGACTGGTGGCGTTGTGTTGCTGTTGGCTTTCTAGCGCTTGGTGCACTTCATTCCTTTTCGTTTTGATATCCCGACTTTTATTTAAGGCGATCGTGCAAGTAGGTGCGAGTATGTACTTTTTAATATGAACCTGACGGGACTTTTTACATTTACCTATATAATCTATCGCCAGCCACATGGCCAAGCCACGTTAGCTACTATCAGTATATAGAGTTAGATCTTAGATATTTCCCTCGTTGGGGACTCAACACTTGGGCATGTAGTGCTAAATCTTACATTATCACTACTGCATCTAGAAATTTTATAGAAAGGATTAGTTGACCACTCCATTACACGGTACTATTTTACTGCCTAACTGTACTTTTTCTTATGTCTTCTGCATCGACTGTGTCTTTGGGGAATTGAACTAATCCTCACCTACTTATCGATAGTGCTTCCAACCGGATCTGGTTCCCTAAACGGACCCCCGCTTTTCGTCTCGACTATGGCAGCTGAATCGCTTTCATTCTCATCCCTGCTATCCCCGAGACTACGCGGGAGCGCAAAAAGCGCGAGTTGCTCCATGTGATTCGCAACATGTGTTTGAAATGCGTCTAAACTGACATAGACGGAGTCTCCTTGTTGACCTAAAAAAGCCCCATTCCGTCTTAGATTTTCCACCCACTCATCGCAAAACGGACAATCGGAGGCTGAAATCTCGCTAATGTTCCGCTGGCTTGCATACTTTATGAATTCTAGCCCGTCAGTATTAAGCCGTAGATCGCCATGTTCTGTTTTTAAATGATGCTCCAGGACCTCTGCCGTTTTAAACGGGCCTTTCTTGCACATAATGCAAACCCACTGTCGCCGATGGAATGTAAGCTCGTGTTCAAACCATGATGACCTGTCGTGAAAAAGCAGGTCGTCGCACTCGCCTTCTTCGAAACAACATGCATAAGGCTTGAGGTCTGTGTGTACATGCCGTTCCCACGCGTGCTGGGTGCTGATACTGCAGAGGGTCCAACAGAGAGGACACTCAAACTCTGGGTCCCCATTATTGTTGATGTTCATAAGGCTGGGGATGCGCGATGTTTTACTATCGATTGTATGAACACTTGTATTAATAGTAGCTGCCGTAGGTAGGGAAAATTGGCTATGATCTTCCGCCTCTTCTTTTTTGACCCTATCACTCGCCGGAACAATAGTTGACGCGTTGGATGAAGGAGTTTTTATTAGTAAATGTGAAGCTTCTGGCACAACAGTTCTAGTAATATCCGGGGCTAGAGTCTGAGGTATATCGGGGATTTGGTTGTGGAGGTGATATCGCTGTTCTCTTGCATGCCGAATGAACTGGCGACGTTTCGTATTAGCGCGCCCAAAGCGCTCGGATAGCCATCTTGTGTCTGGCTTGTCTAACTTTCGATATCGCTCTTGTACATACTTAATGTCAAAAGAGTCGCTGAAGTAATCGCCCTGATGCTGAGCTTTCGAAAATCGATTCTGGCCTATCGTTGGTTTTCTCAAAACCGAAGTGAGCCTCAGCAGACCCTTAATGCATTCGTCCGCAATTTCGAATAGGGTAGTAATTTGATCTTCAATGGAATCGGGCCGCTCCTGTAAATCACCAAGCCTGAGGCCTTTGGAATCTTGCAAGGTTAAGATTTCCTCGCCCTGGTTATGTAGCACGATACCAAGCACTAAAGACTATTATTAGCAAGTGTATTATGTCTGCTAAGGTTAACGCATTCCTTACGATCGTTTAGTGCTTCCAGGAGGTCGCTTAATAAGTCACAAAATCTCCCAGAGGCTCGGGGGACGTGGAGGAAAGGCGATGCGCGAGGGGATGGCGAGGAAACGATGGGCCTATGGCCGACACATTAGTAACTCAGAGACGAAATTTATCACGCAAATCATGCGCAGTATTTGCGTGAATCGAAATTAACTTGCTCCGGAGGTGAGAGTTAAGAGCCAAGAATTGGTCGTCGACGGCTCTCGATTGTTTTGTTATAGATTCCACCGATACTATCGTGCTGGTCATGGCAAAGGTGGTAGACTAGAACAGATATTTTGACATACAATGGTAATGACGTGCAATAAGACGAGACTGTAGTTTTTTCTTCCAGATCCTCATATACGGTGTTGGGTCGTGCTTGAGGCATTCTTCAGCCACGGCTGTCGCTTGCTTGTCCTTCCTCCCCTCATTTAGGCGGCCAATTGAATTTATAATAAGCCGAATAGACCAGAGAAACGAATGTCGCACGAAACAAATGGCTGACATTGTAGTTTGTGTAGCCTCGTGACCTTATTCCTCCAATAGCCTTTCCTATAAATCCAGAATGTCTCAGCCTGCTACAGGTGAAGTCCTGGATATGGCTTCGTATTGGCTAGGGCCGGCGTTTTACCTTCTTCCTCACCTGTTTCCTATACTAGGTCAGCCTCCTGTGGCTTAGCCGTATGATAAGTTATAACACTTTTTCTATCCTAGTTTTGCAGAGAAGCCAGGTGTTGGAAGCCTTAACCATCATACCCCAAACGTGTACCGGAACATTATGTCTCAACTACCTTCGGCGCCAGTGGCCAGCAATGCAACAACCCAATTTCACTCTCCTGTGAGCGATATTTCAGCCAACGCCAAGATTGAAGAAATAAGAAGGAAAGCTGGCCTTATTGAACGCGCGATTACACTGCTATCCTATAACGATGAGGGGGATCAGACTCTGAGTCGAGCCCTTGCTACTAAGTTCAGGTTATGGATTAGTGTAAACGGAATCTTCGAAGCTTCCTTTGTGGACAGGTTCTCTGCGGCCGATGATGATTCTCTCTTGTCTATTCTTCATGATAGGCTAGAGCGCCTCGAGCGTATCCTGCCAGACCCACACGCTGTTGATAGTACGCCGTCAATTCCTGGACAGGATGGCCTGCAAAAAAGCCGACATCTCATTCAATCCTTACATAAGATAGGCGGGGCGATAAGAATCGAATTCCCTGCTAATCCCTTTGTACGGAAGATCATAAACATGCTAAACGGACAACATAGTTTTATAGATATGATAGGCCCATCAGATATCCGCCAGGAAATCAGCAAATTTAGCTTCATCGTCCAACCAGAAGATCTAGAAAGCTACGTTTCCCAAATATACGAGGATTACAATGTCGTGTTTGCGATATTAGTTTTCCTTTATAAGCCCAACCGGATTTTTACGTTTATTAAAAGAAAGATCAATGATGGCAAGCTCCCAATCACGCATGAATTTCTTGTCAAAAACCGAAACCACCTAGGCTGGGCATCTGATGATGTCAAGCGATTTTTACACGCTCAATACCTCATCCTTGATAGGCTGGAGGAACTTTCTTCTGGAAAGGGGAAGCAGAAGCAGTCCGAGACCTTGATGCCGTCGACCACAATTCGCACGAAAACTCCGACTTCCTCTTTGGAACCCCCCACCGAAATAAACCAAATCCAAGAGGCTCGTGAAATACGTGCCAAACAGGCAATCAATTAATCGAATTTGCGATGGAACTGTGTAAGTGAAGTCCAACCTTAAATGTCGTATTATTATCTAACAATTATAGTGTGACTGCTCATGGGCAAATCTGAGTTATATCTATTATAGTATATGCCCTCGCTGTGGGCATAGAAGAGACACGACATGCCAGGTTTTGCCCTTACCTTGAGGCTCTATGTACTAGTCAGTGCTACAATAAAGCTATGAACATCGAAAGGATATAAATACTGCTATTAGCGGAGAAAAAAGATGATAACTAATTATGTCAACTTCCCACCGATCACCCGCCCACATTATGCCCTGCTAGTAACGGTAGTTCATAAACGAGAAGTGCTAGGTGATGCGGCATTACCTTGATAACGCTTTTGACGAATTGTGGATGATCGCGGGTTGTAACACGCTTAGTTGCAACTTTGCCAACATCCAACTCGGAAATATCCCAAATTTTGACAACAATGCCAGCAGTAAATGTTCTATGCTCGTCCTTGTCTTTGCATCCCTTATAATCGACGTTAATCGCGCTATTATCGTCGTTGAGATCTTCGAAGTTTTTGAACTTTATCTCATCCAGCTTGGGTCAAAATTATCTATGCTGAAAATCTAAGCCGGTGTTCAAATAACTACCCGTACTTTCCGCCTATCGCCAAGAGCCCGAGAGTACTTCTTGTCCTCTTTGTCTATGTAGGATTTACGGATAACCTATGTAAATTTGCTTAGGACTCCTAGTGCATGATTGGCTTCCGCATCGCTAAATATCTTTAGTACAAATGTAATACTATGACACCGCCCGTATACTCACGTGAAGCTCCACCTACTACAGTCAGCGAGACGGACTGTTGGTTGGATACTCTTTCAATGAGTGGCATGGTCTTCGTCTTCAATGCCTTCGCTAACTCTAAGGGATCTCTCACGGAGGGGGGGAGTCGATCTTGTATAGCAGGTAGCCAAGTACTTCATACGGAGCGGGATCACTGGATCTATTAAGTCTAAGTCTAGAGATCTTGTAAATATAATTCAGGAATACTTATAATATTTTATATAGATCTCTAGAGCCTCTGGTTTTATTTCACGTGCTCCTAATTACTCTTCCGATCTGTACCGATTGGGGGAGGTGATCCACTATACCGTAACAACATGGTAACGTGGTGCAGCTTTCCCAATACTGACCAACGGCGCTAAATAGACGGTGGCTTTTGTCCCTGTGATAAAATGGGCCTATCTCCGGATTCTGCCTTCGCATCCGGCAAGGACTTCGACGGCTCTTTGGCCACGAATCTCCCGGGGAACCGGCCAAGCCTGTTCACGCCGCTTAGACCCGATGGTACTAGGTTATAAAAGTTCGGAGCCTCGAAATGGAATATATCGGGGTAGTCGGAGTATGCAACGCCCCCAAAACTTTGTATCCACAAGCGAATATGCGGTATGATCATCAGTTAAGAGAGGTCCCCTCTGCCCCACGTAACGTACCTGAGAAGGAGGCCTGGCTAGGTTCTCTAAACCTTTGAGAGCTTATTCTAGTACTGTTCTGATGCCGTCTAAGTTTGCAACTCCCGAAACTCCCGTTGTCTCATTTCTGGTAGCACCAGCTGTAGGAATCATATTCCTCAACTTAGATCTCACTACCACTAACGCAACCTACAAGCCTTCTAGATCATCACACCTAGTAGAGGCCATAGTAAAACCGCTAATGAACTTCTGAAGAACAGCCCGAAATAGGAGCAGCTGCCATTACTGTTTGTTTTGTTTTTATCAGTGTTCAAAGGGTAGCGTGCAGTATTCTAAACTCCTCTATGAGGTGTGCAGGCGGCATCAAGAGAAGTATAACCCTTCATGTGGCTGTGCAAATCTATGTAACATAGGTGGTTAGGCAGTGGTGCAGTCAGCCTGGCTTGGCATATTAATGGTCCTGGCCTCAGGGGTACGAAAACCCCTATCTACTCACCTACCTAATCTCTGAGGTTACCTAGGTATTCGCATTACTAAACCGTGTTTACGTAGATTTCGGTGTCTTTGTCTCATATTACAACATGGTAGCCTCCATGATCCTTTCGATCCGGGCGTCTCAAGGCACAGTATAGCGGGGCTCACGCCAGAGAGCTAGGCAGCTGAGGAGTTGCTGCTAGAGGTGTAGGTCAAGTAGCATGTCATTACTTAGTGGAGCAGCGCCTTCCCGATCGACTAGTCTTCGTTCAAATTTAGAACCGCCCTCGGAGCGGGGCTAGAGCGCCGAGGCCAACACGGAGTAGCCGGAGGCCCGCCTGTGTGCGCATCATCGGACCGGAATTTTGGTTAGTAGACATGCCCGGATGTTGGTGATTTTGCCAAATTTGTTGTGGAGGGGAAGTCCGTTGACATCTCAGAGTTCTCAAACATGATAAATTGACCGGACCACCATAACATCAGACTAGGTGCATGAATTAGCACCGTTAGAACAAGAACTAGGATGATAATCAGCAGGATTTAAGGTGTTTTGACATGTGATATCTTGATTATTGTGCCCTAGGCAGACTGTATCTCTATGAGGGCGGTGTAGTTCCGTTCTGTATCACCACTAAATCTAACCGCACCTATCTAACAGTAAGTTATACTTTAGAGACTAATACTAGCTTTGAATGTGTGGGACTCATAAGGCGGTCACAGCAGCTGTGACTCAATTCCATTGCGCTTATCTCCTAACAAAGTATATTGAGCGTTATCTTACAGCTCTAGGGAATCTATCAGCTCTACGAGTTTTTCAGGTGCGTTGTTGCCCACAGCTGAAGCGCCCTATATTGAATGCTTATATTTGATGCTACCCTATGCCGAGTGTGTGGGGATAAAGTGGGCGATGACAATCTAGCACTTATCTACCGGCGCCTATAACTGTATGATACTTGGAAGAGGGTCCAATGCATTTGAATTGGGCACTGCACTTCGCTGAGTAGGCAGGGTCCTATCATGCTCTTTAAAAAGTCTAGCAGTATACTAAGTACGCTTTCTCTAGCGCAGGATCGGAGCAACTGGAAATAGATGCTCTCATGACCACACATAAGTAGCTAGCATCCGGGGTTTAATGTTGTAGCTGTGCACTAGCACCGATTGTAGCTTTTGGTGTGCTAGTTTTCTTCACGGAGACTTCCGACTAACATGTTGAAGATGTGGGCATCCCGAACTACTGTCACTGTTACTTTTAATTCAACGACTAATAATATTTCTAGGTAGCATTCTCAGAACTTACACCATACCCGCCTTTTTACATAGTGGCAACACCAATCATGACGTGTAGGCGGTATTACGTGGTAAAGGCCAATTTGGGGGTAATTAATTAGAAGCAGGACTGTTGCATACATTGAGTTGAAGTCAAAATATGCTTGAACATGCATGCGGAATCCGTGTTTCATAGCTGTAAAACATGGCCAATGGAGAAAATCTCATTGGTCCCAGACGAAATGGCAATATTCCCGCTCATGACCAACCGGGCAGCGGTATTAATGGATTGCTTTACCACGCTAAATTAATAAAAGGTAGGTCCCTTGGCGGCCATCGCCGACACCACCAAGTCCAACTTCCGGATTCGGAAGGTAATATAGCATGACGACTAGCAGCCGGCCTGTAGACACCGGGCTTCAGGCGCTGATCTCCATAGAAAGTGATGGATTGATACCATGCCCCGAATTCTCTCCACACGCGATAGCCCTTTGTATTGCCTGCTACTACACGGGACGGGAGATAGACAGATCATAGGCTGTGTTGTCGTGTAAGCTAGTGCTCAGAGGCCGCGCGGGCTCTCGTCTGGGTTTGGCAGGTGGACGGCCATTCAGCGTGTCCCGGGGCTTAATGCGTGCGATAACGACCTCGCTAAGCATCTCACAGCGTGATAGCTACAGGATTGCTGCTGTTTGCTGCTGCGCCCATGCAGCCAATTGGAGGGTGATGGTGGTTTGTCCTCGAAATTCCCTCCCGCCCCGGAGCGGATATAATAACTACGGGAAACGGTGTTGCATTATGTTTTGCATTTCTTCGTCAGCTCTTGGCTTGCTTGGCACTCATTCTTCTCTCAACTCCCTTTACGACGTGAGAAACGTCTGGTGTCAATCATGGCCTTCGCAGCTGTCTCACTAGCACTTGCGGCTCTGCCGATCGCCAATGCGGCGTCCCTTTTCGACAAGCGCGCTACGTGCTCCTCAACTACGGTGCAGAGCTGTTCTACCTCTGCAAGCTCCTCGTCCGTCAGTTCATGCTGTGTTAACAAGCCCGGAGGCCAATTCCTCCAGACACAATTCTGGGACACGGACCCCGTCACTGGACCAAGCAACTCTTGGACAATCCACGGCTTGTGGCCCGATAACTGTGATGGAACATACAGTGAGAACTGTGACTCGTCTCGCGCGTACACAGACATAACTACTATCCTCCAAAACAATGGCAAATCGTCACTTGTCTCTTACATGCAGACGTACTGGCAGAGTAACGACGAGACTACCGAGGAATTCTGGGAGCATGAGTGGTCCACCCACGGCACATGCATTAGCACGCTCGACCCCGACTGCTACTCGGGCTACACGACTGGAGAAGAAGCAGCAGACTTCTTCCAAGTCGTTGTAGATTTGTTCCAAACTCTGGACACCTACAGCGCCTTAAGTGCTGCTGGTATCACTCCTTCAAGCACCAAGACCTACACGTCTGCTCAAATTCAAGCCGCGCTGCTCAAGGTCACCGGAAAAGCGGCCGTTATTCTGTGCAGCAACTCGGAGTTGTACCAAGTATACTACGGGTTCTTCGTCAATGGACCCCTACAGAATGGCAACTTCGTGGCATCAACCATTGGTAAGTCGTCTCATTACCACCATCATCCACTGAATCAAATAATCTAGCGAAAATCCGGGCTTTAGCTCCCCGACACCAATTTCTCATCTCCCAAGACTTGGATTTTATGGCTGTGGTCATAATCGAGAGTATTTGCTGACTTCTGATAACTGGTAGTTGGCGATAGCTCCAACTGCCCTAGCAGCGGCGTGAAGGTGAGTAATTATCGGAATTTTCCCCCCGCAACTTTCAAAGCAACGGCCTTCCCCTAGGGTCGAAGTTTGCTTAGGAATTTCTAAAATTCTCATTAACCCGCCCAAAATGATGATAACTGACCCTGAGTGTTCCAGTACCTTCCCAAGAGTGGCGCTGGATCAGCCCCAACTACCACTACAAAGACAGCTACTAAGACTGGTATGTGATGTCATTCCGCTTCCGCTCTTCCTTAAATTTCTGAGATTTTGGTAACTAACATCATGTAGTAAGTTAATATGACATATTGCGGGACACCATTGAGTGAGTGAACATTATCAACGGAATCGGATGCTGATATACTACATTTTAGACTACTTCAGCCACAAGCACTGCGACGGGCTCATTCTCCGGATCAGGGTACGTGTTAACCTCACCTCTAGTAAGATGCTAGAATGGATTCTACGGATGAAAATTGGACTTTACTGTTTATTTTATACTAATATTTTAATAGTTACCTGAATGCCTACTATAATGGAGCCGTTGATGGTTGCCTCATCAGCGCAGGCACATGGTACACCACAGGAACGTGTGCAACATACACTGCCACTGCTTCTGGTCAGAAATCCATTCTCCTATTTACCATAGGCTCGGTAGACTAACACCACGTCGTTCTAGGCTCGGGTTTCACCCTTACGTCCTCTAAGGGCACTTGCGGTGTTGTGAGCGGTGCCTTGACCTGCGGCTCAGGAGTTAGCGCCACTGTGTTCACTGTGAGTAAAATCCTTCTTGATATACCTGCTTGATTGGGAATATTGCTGACTAGGGGATTCTAGGCCGTTTCTGGAAAGCTTGCCTACAATGGCGCATCCACTTTCTACGCAAGCGTAGTGCCAACAGGTTCAACACAGGCCACTGTATACACGACCTCAAAATCGTACTCAGTGACCTTCCAGTGGCAATCGGTTTAAGGGGCGGAAGTTCGAATAAAAGAAACTCGTCTAAATAGATAGAGTAACTCAATGGGAGGGAATAAAAGCGTTGGAATTGTGTTACTATAACCTAGATCACATCCCATAGGAAGGTATAAATCGTTTTCAAGTGAAATTCATATCTTAACCATAATGAGTGCGATTTTCATTAAGCGCAAAAGTCTAAGTATTTGTAGGTTTTGTAGGTCAAGGTGTTTTTCCCATTAAACTTCATAGTTGTCTCTTGAGTGTCTTGATAGTTCTTAATTTAGGCCAACTATTAGTCGTTTGGATACAACCCGAAGTCAATTATGACCTTTCGACGTCCAAAACTTGTCTAGGTTTTTTCTAGCTTGTGACATATGAGTATGAATATGATGTGATCATGTGACCCTCCGCAGTGCGTCACTTCGCAGTTATCTCAAGTAGCAGCTGGGTAGCTGCCCTACAATCTAGAAGCACTAACTTCAACAGCTTATACTATCGGAGCAGGGATCCCGTGAATTGACGTCGGCATTCATACGCGCTAAGCCTTCATGCAAAGCACCCTGTGGTATTCCTATAGGCGCAGAAGGTAGGGGTTTAAATTGATCAATTGTCTATGTTGCGATAAGCTTTAAATGTGCTAGCCTAATCTGGCTGGCATTAACATCACGTGTATAAGCTACGAAATCATACCGCGGAAAGTTATTGGGAGGACTATTCTACAAACAGTCATGCCGCGGAGAGTATTAAGAGAGCTCTATAGGCGCGTTCAAGCTAGATCACATGCAAACAACGTCGACAGATAACGTCTTGTCAATTCGGTCTCAATGATACATGTAATTTTTCACGTTTCTCAATTGAGTTTCACAATTGATTGAATGCTGTACTAACATACTAACATGGATAAAACATTAAGACGAGCAGGGTTCACAGAGCACGACTTTAACACCGGTGAGGTGACCCTCAACTATGTTGCCGGCCCACGCTGCACCACAGGGCCGCCGCTGGTCTTCATACACGGCCAGACGGTGACATGGGAAGAATATACCTTCATTATGCCACTTCTAAGCAGTGACTTCACCGTCTATGCTGTCACACAACGGGGGCACGGCAAGTCAACCTTCACACCGGGGCAATACACCTTCAACGCCCTCGGCAATGATATGACGGCATTTCTACGTGAAGTAGTACGCGAACCCGCTATCGTCGTCGGCAACTCGTCCGGCGGTGTGCTTACATGCTGGTTAGCCGCCAACGCCAAGGAGCACGTCAAGGCGATAGTCCTAGAAGACCCGCCCTTGTTTCGATGCGACTACCCCAATATCATGAGTACAAGCGTCTACGATGTTTGGCTGGCCCTCTCGAAGTCTAGCGAACCGGATGGGGGAGGCTTTGCCGCGTTCTTCCGCGAATTCCTCATCCCCACCATCACCAAGACGGAAGATCGGGTCATGTCGTCGGAAAAGCCGCCGCCGAAGTTTCTACTGCATCTGGTCAGCCGTCTCATTAAGCTGCAGCAAAAGCGCCACCCTGGAAAGCCTGTGGATTTTCACTTCATGCCCTCGACGCGACGCATCATGATTCGCGGCATGTCGCAGTTTGACGGCAATTTCTCGCGGGCTTTCGTCGATGGGACTATGGGGAAGGATTTCGACCATGCGGAAACACTCGCCCGTATCGATGTCCCCGTTTTATTTCTACATGCACGATACTTCCTCATGAAAGATGAGCGTCTCATGGGCGCTCTGACAGACGAGGATGTTGAGCGAGTAAAGGGCCTAGTGAAGGGTCCCTGGAAGTACGTCAAAATGGATTGCGCGCACGCTATTGCGATTGATGCGCCTGAGGAAGAGGCTCGGGAGATTAGGGCATGGGTAGGTGAACAGAGCTTGATTGATGCTAAAACGGAGGGATGAGCATTGTACACTGCATTGAATATAAAACAATCTACCCAACTGAGTTGTATAAAGCAAGGACTCGCCTGCGAGCTAAAAAGAAGCCTCCAGACGAAAGACGAAAGACGAAACTACTAGGTAGTGATACTTATAAGAAAGAAGAACGCGCTAGACAGAATCAATAGAAATTACAGGGGGTCGATGCCTCGGAAAGAGGCATAGCTCTAGGCAACACAGCTCTTCAATGAGATCGGCATATAGAGCAATGTTGGAATGGCATACAAAATGCTGGCTTTGTTTTGCCGTATATTTCGTGTATTAGAGCAATTACAAGACCTTCGCTTGCCTGCAGCTAGCCGGTCCTTGTGTCTGACAGAATGACCGACGCCTCTATCGCTGTACTATGATCACGGCATGGCCTAATGTTGCACAGAGTGAAGGCCTTGAGTAATGTAGTGCATAGCAAATGAAGAAGTGCAGTTTCAGGGCCACCACGAACGTTGTAGTGTGAATATTCATGTAGAGGGCGCCTATCGACGGTGCTCTAATGGACCTCCCTAGCCTATCCCTAATCGTAGTACCAAGGAGACGTTTCATGTTTCGTGGCGCAGGCATGCATTCTGGCTAATACAAGGGGCTGTGCTTGGCAAGCGAGTGGGCGCTTCAGGGTTGGTTGCCCAACTTGGCCCCCTTCCCAAAAAGCATTCTTATTGTTGCCAGTTAGAAAACAACTGTTGGGCGATAAGGCCGCTGGTAAACCGTATTTACCGAGTCTTACTATTCTTTTCCCTACTCAAGTAGCCGAGAGCGACTTGGGAATTAGTACACTTGGGCCCTACTATTATCTACGCTCGGCACCCCTGGATATGCTTGGCAGCTTTTGCTGGAGAAACATCATCCGGGCAATATATAATCGATTCCGTCAAAATGTACCTAATAAATACAAGAACGAAAGAGCTTGTCTACTATATTTCGGAAGATCACTGCTCTTCTCCTTACGCGATTCTCTCGCATACCTGGGGCAAGCCTTCCGAAGAGGTCACTCTTCAAGAGTACCAAGCCATTCTCAGCACAACTTCTGGGACACGTATCGACACGAGTTTCCTCACGCAAAAGCCGGGCTACCAGAAGATACAAGACTTTTGCAGCGAAGCCAATAGGATAGGATATGAATGGGGTTGGGTCGACACCTGCTGTATCGATAAGGAGAGCAGCGCCGAGCTTTCAGAGGCCATTAACTGCATGTACCGGTGGTATCAAAAATCAGGCCTCTGCATAGCCTACCTTGAAGGTGTAGAAAGCACCAGCATAGATTTCACGGATCCCGACTCGGAATTTCGAAAAAGTCGATGGTTTACCCGTGGATGGACACTACAAGAGCTAATAGCGCCCCGAAAGTTACAGTTCTATAATAAGTCATGGGCTTGCATTGAGGATCGCCTGCAACTCGCGCCCCTCATCCAAGATATTTGTGGCGTCCCCTCCGAGCTCTCAGCCGGGACAAAACAGCCATCGGATTATAGCATTGCACAACGCATGTCTTGGGCAGCTAAGCGAGAAACCGCACGACGCGAAGACATAGCGTACTGTTTGTTAGGTCTCTTCGAAGTCAATATGCCGTTGATCTATGGTGAAGCTGATGCGGCGTTCCAAAGACTCCAAAAAAAGATTATGAAGAAATCAAACGATCAAACAATATTCGCATGGGGCTTTTCCCTGCCTGATGAACTCACCCTGTCCCCTAGATACCCACGGCTAGTGTCGATACTCGCTGAATCGCCTACTCAGTTCGAGGGATGCGGTGACATAATCCCTTATCGCAGCAACTCTTTATCAATTGCAGATTATTCATATCAATTAGCTAAAGAGGGCATTCACATGACTATAGCTTGCCAGGAAGACCTAACATCATCTGACGACTCAAGATTCATTGCTACTCTCTTTTGCACTCGCAAGAACCAGGAGTCAGGTATAGGCATTCGTCTTCAGACCTACACTATAGATAGAAAACCTGTTCCATACTCTACCATGATCTCTAACTTCGCAACTCGTCAACCTGACGTTGGTAGGCGGAGCTACACTATTATGGGAAGAATCGCGGGTTGTAGGCCAACACTTGGACGCCGTGCTCCCATCCTTGCGTCGTACTATCTACCTGAAGCCTTTCTCGCAATCGATCCTCCGTATTCTCTTGATCAAACAGGAATAATCGAGGAGACACAGACCATGACGGTTAGTCCCTATGGTTCCGTCATAATTCAAAATCGAGAGGACTTGATTATTAGACCACTACACATTGGGCCGCGAGCAAAAGTTGTATCCCATGACGGATATCTCGCAGTCCACAAACGGTCACAAAGCCATCAGGCGGAAAATCCCTTTGAGGTATTTTTTTCGTGTTCGCTAGTGAATGATAGTGCAGCATCAACTCCTGGACTTTCCTTTTATATGATGATTGATGACCGAAGAATGGGTCGTCTTCCTACATTTTCACGCGGAGAGGGGGCTATAGCTTGGAGGTACAAAGCCCGATGTCGTTTCTCTAGAGGCGAATTAGACCTAGAGAATTTATCTCCCGAGAGTCTTCGCTCTCTACCATGGGCCCCGACTATCGCCTATCATGAGATGAGTGTGTCAACAGATGAGACCCATAGACAGCACCAGAGCGACATTTCCTACTTCTCTTTCGTCTTGAATAACAAATCAAAAGAAACCCCTCAAGTCATTGCCCAATTGTTGGACGCGAGCGTTCCGAAGTTGTCGGTGATACGATATACCCTGGAGACCCTCGACCTCTATTTTGTTGGTTTTGTGGCTGGTTTGGTCCTAACCAACCCATCTCTTGCTGCTGTCTTAACTTGGTCGGGTAAGCGTATTGCTACTATAATTTTTATCTATGTAACGGTCTTCGCGTACCCCCTGATCTTAATGCCGGTTTTTAGAACTTCACAGCGGCTCCGCCAATACAAGTGGGTTGTTCTGCTCGCGTCTATAGCCCCTGTCATTCTGTTAGGAATTATTGTTGGTTTTTAGTGTTCGATAATTCGTCTCCAGTATTAATCTATGGCGTTCCCAAACTATGATATACATTGTGATAGGCGCACATATGGTTGTTATATAATATAAGTAATAAATCACACTTTTTGGAGAGAGAGGGGAGGGAGAGGAGCCCAGTTCATTATTGAACCTGCGAGCCGCTTATTATCCGTCCCCCAGCCTCGGATGTGCTTACCTGATACAGTTCAACTACTTCGTCACAGTTATTGCTCAGTGGGCTGTGCGATAGAAACTTGGAACTTACACATGCGCCTCTGAATGCGGCATTGAATGCCCAGAAACAAATAAGAAAAATAATCAAACTTCCCGGTTTCAACCTGGCGCTTATTGGGCCACTTGATCAAGTAGAGTATATTAAGGTTCTACAAATGTCACCTCTAACTAGAAAATAATCAAACCTCTCGGTTTCAACAGAACGCTTATTGCGCCACTTCGTCAAGTAGCGTATATTAAATTTCTACAAATGTCACCTCTCCTGAGATATTACAAATCAGACAGTTACAAATTATACACGTGACAGCGATTGTGTGGCTTGAAACCCCGCTTGAGAGGTATCTAAACACCCACAACTGCATAGCATGTTCAGTATATTGTAGTAGGGTGAGAATAGAATCTATTAGAGCTTGCATTCGTTTATCCTCAGGGTATCTTTCCGGAATGGTTTCCATACAGATATCGCTATTCCCTAACTCCTTTCGAGACCTTTTCTTTTAACTCGTAGGAGATATTATCGCCTAGACAATACGGTTCAAATTCTATTCGATTATTTTGTATGTAGATGAAATCTCTAGNAGGTGCAATTATGATCATAGTTAAACCTCTAGGTAGATTATGGTATGTGGTATTCACTAATCCGTTTTAATATATACCGTTCAGTCTACCTGAAGTTTCAGGGGTGCAACATTGGCCCCCAATCTGCCTGAGGCTTCAAGGTGGGGAAGCCTTGGCGGCTATTGTGTAATGAGGAGCTGTTCACTATGATGATCTAGATTCTTGGAAGGTGAATCAATATTTTCCATTCTATCTCTCAATCATTAACGCCATTCGCCTCTAGTTCTACATACAACACCCAACTCCTCTATGAGTAATAGCTTAGACACATTACAGGTCCATAATGTCTTTTGGCTATTCGGTGGGAGACCTTGTTACGGGTGCCACCCTTACGTATCAACTAATCCGTGCTCTATCAGCATCTAGAGGAGCATCCATTGAGTACCAGGAAGCGCTAACAGAGCTTAGAGCTATGCAGCAGGGCTTTATCCAAGCCCGCAACCTTGTGAGGAGCAATATGTTCACTCAAGATGTTACTAACGCAATCGCCTGTATTGCTTTGTCCTCAATAGACACCATTGAGAAATTCCTCGAGCGAACGAAGAATTTACAGAGTCGCCTAGCTCATGGGAAGAATGGCTTCGACAACAGTTGGTCTAAAGTTGGGTGGCAGTTGTATGGTAAAGAAGAATTGCGGGCATTGAAGACCCAGCTACATGAGAGGCTAAGCTCAATTAACACTCTCATCATAACAGCGTCAAAGTGATCAACCCTCCTTCCGCGTATCGTCAATCTGCTAATAAGATAATAAGCTGTATCGAAGTGTCACCCGCTATCGCGAAATACCAAGACAAGTCCATAGAAGATCCCACTAGTTATTATCCAACTATGGAATCTATTCGAAACCCTTCCCATTCCGAGCCCTCTAGAAGTGACACTCCACATTCATCATCGTCCAAAATTACACCTTCACAATCTTTAGACCGGGTGTTAAGCGAAGCTCCCCCGCCAATACGAATAGAGGTGGCCGATACGGTTCGAACCAACGAATACTTTACACCAGACAAGAGCGTAAGTGCTTCTGACCACGCGATGGGTTCATCCTCGCTCTCCAGCAGCCCCTTCACCCAAGAAGTGCCACCTGGTTCAGTTGTAAATCTCAGCGATACCACGCCGAAGGAGCAAGAGATCGAAGAACCTGTACGAAAAATAGAAAAATCAGAAGCAGAGCTTGAGCGAGAAATACGCGCGAAGATCGAGATCGAAAATGCCAAAGCATCGGCGGCAGCTGAAATTACTCGAGCCGAATCTCATCTCAGAAATGATCTTGAGGCAATTAAGCAAATGATGACAGCGCTACATGAGAAGGATGCCATGAGAGAATCTGTAGCCCAAAAAGCGAAAGAGACAAACGCTCCCATCCGGTTTAAGGACGCGGTCGGCCGCAAATTCAGTTTTCCTTTCCACGTATGCCAGAAATGGGGAGTAAGTAATCCGGACCTGGACTTATAGCTCCAGTTCGTTAATTCATAAAATATAGGACATGCAGGATTTAATCAAGCAGGCGTTCCTACACATTGATATTATTGGACCTCATGTTCAAGCTGGCCATTATGATCTACTTGGGCCTAATGGAGACATAATCCTTCCACTACTCTGGGAAAATGTAATACAACCAGACTGGCAAATAACAATGCACATGTGGCCAATGGAAAAGGAAGCTGCTAGGCCTATTTTCATCCCAAGGCAGGGGACGCGGCGGCCACCACCGCCTCTTCACACCGTTCCAACACGACCACAGCGCAATCGACCAGCTAGTGTTGAAAACCGGCGGCCTCATGCCACAAGAGAACAACAGAATGAATTTGGCAGTGAATACGAACGAAAGAAGCCAATGAACTCCAACCAGTTCCAAAACCACTCTGACTACAGCGCCCAATCCAGCGCCCAATCCAGCGTCCAAAACGCTAGACAAGAGCCTTCAGAAGCCTCTGAATTTGAGCTGTTAGATAGGTTCGATCCAAAATGGCGGGAAGCAAACAAATCCATCATTGAAAGCCGGGGATTAACCGATGAGTTTATTCGAACACACCAGCAACAAATCATCACACATTTACAGAATGAGAGGAACGTGAATATGGCCCAGAGACAAGAAGAGTCTGCTTCGGTTCTAAGTAGACGCTCTTCGAGGGCTTCATCACCAAGTCAGGAGAGCTTTGTCCACAGTACTCACTCTCGAATTGGGAAGGGGAAGTTTGCAAAACGGCTACGTAATTTGGGGGCTAGTTAGTTGTTAGGTGCAACCAACCTACCTGATAGGGGCCACCATGAGTAACCACCGTATATACATTAGCTATATTACAGCCGGCCTCCATTCCTTCTACATACTCAATACCTACATACAGAATGGACTTGTTAGGTGATAAAGTCGCTACACCTTATAAGGTGTCTATATCCACCTATTTGACTATATATATGGGGTCTTTAGGCCCCCTCTCAGGGACTTGCAAGTCCAGAGATTAATTGATCTTTCTATTGAGATTTATACTACACCCTTCTTCCTAACTGATTTTCGTCTTCTATTCACTGTGTGACCCGTTACCCTGACACCAATCCCGAGGTTACTGTGTGTCATTCTGAAGCAAGTCCTAGATCTAGGCCCTCAGTAATTGATGAACGCGTTTTATTTCTCAGCTCGATTGATATCTATGATCCGAACGGCGAGCATTTTCACTTGGGATGGGGCATTGCAAGGGCTGATATGTTTAGTGGCATTACCTCTATCCCTCCATAGGGGTGGATTATGCTCGTGCACGAGCTATTGTTCTACAATTATATTGGTTGGTAAGCATAGCCAAGAATACGTCATAGGTAACGTGGTGTACGATAAAATATTCGCTTAATTATGCATAGGTAATCCTAAATATGCTTCTGCCCTCAACTCAAAGGTGTATTACTGTGGGAGGCAAGGTTCACTAATTTTTCTTGGCTACACATACCGTCCAGAATTCTATTCAAAACCCACTCTGATAACCTCCTTTCCCTCAATCTGTTCAATATCTTACCTAGGTCTCGCAACATGGTATCAGTTTCCCATCAAGACAAACATCTATATGCCATATAATCAGTCCTACGAAATTATGTATTGAATTTTGTGTCCCAAATATGTCGTAGGCAATCGCAGTCATACTCTGAGCGTGCTTTTGGCTCGTAACGATTACCTAGTTAGTTCCGGTTCCTAGTATGTCATAAGTATTCTACTGCCGCGTGCTATTCCTATTACATAAAACTTTCTGCCATGGCTAGCCGAGTTAGCCAGTTAAACTAGATAGTATCTAGTTCAACCCGTATTATCCTCAGTGGACATTCGCACGAAGAGACGGACCTAGTTGTGCCGATATATACCTTACTACATTTAGCCTGCCATTGCCGAAAAGTATATGCATGTCATTCGCACCGCTATTTCCGACTTCGGATCAATTGCTTTCTAGTCCTATGAGCGGTTCCCTTTCGTATCGCGATAACCCCCACCTAGTCCGGTAATTAGTTTTTCAAAACCTTTGTTCTTTCTAGGCGTTTATAAAACATTTCCACGATAGAGCTGATGGTCAATAATCAGTCCATATAATGAATAAATAACTATTAATCGATTATTAAACATTAAATCGATGGTGCTAACTGTTGAGAATTATATAGCGATTCGGAAAACAGGTTATCGCAAATAGCAAGTTTTGGTACCGGATTTGTCTCTGTTGAGAATATGACGCGGCCTACTATAGCTTGTTTCTATCTAGCTGCATCTCAACTATGCTTAGATCATTTAAATGTCAGTCGCGGCCTGCATTAAACTATGTCGTCTGTGCGCATTTAGCTAGTGGTGTGTAAACGTGTTGTGCATCGAAGACTTTATATAATAGCTTTGGTTAGGAACTCGCTAGATGGGTATACTAATAGTGTCTAGAGTTTCTAGGCCTAGTAGAAGCTTCACTTGTACTAGTAGGTAATTTCTTATGACGTGCAAGTATAGTTGATCCGGGGTCATTACCGGAGATAAGACGAAAAGGGAATAGAGCCCGAGAGCTAGAACAAAGAACGCATAAAGAAGTGAAATCAAGCTTAGTACGGAACTAGTTAGATACCCGGTTATTCAGAGGCTGGGTAAAAGCTAAATTTAGCTGTTGTAGGGATAAAGTATAGAACTAGGCATTTCAAGATCCGCTCATAGGGATACAAGTTGCTTTACTCAGCAGCCCTAATCCCCATGAAGAGAGTTGTAGCACTATTGACTGCAACATACGAATGAGTAGTTAAACGTACTTACAGAATAGAAACACTAGAACATGTGCGATGACGTAAACTTTCATAGTCTATAGGTAGATATTGATGCTGCAGACGGACTAAAGAAAAGACTTGGAATCCACCATAAGGGGATCCTTGATATAGGTACACTATCCTCCATGCATTCCCCACATAACCAAAAACAATTGTCCTAATAGCCGTAGCGGTTTCATTGTCCCCAGCTATTTACAGATTTAAGGTTTAGCGCTGCCAATAATACATAGGAAAGGGGGCATGGGTTTGAACCGCAGCGCAGGCTGACCCGTCTAGGGTCCCTGTTCGCGAACCCTAGCCGTGATGCTAGGGTGCCGATTGTAGGTATACTCCGAAATGATAGGGAGCTCAAGTTCAAGATCTCTGTTGCTTTAGCATGGAGCTTATATGCCTGCATCGTCCTGGACGATGCTGTCTTCGGTCGTGTATGTGTCCCATGCGGTGCACGTGGAGTTCAACGAGTCACCGTCGATCAAGTCTACCAGCTCCGACTCTCGTTCTAGGATCTGAATGGCGAGACCCTCCGAGGTATGCCAAGCAATGTGACAGTGCATAAGCCAGACCTGTGTTATATGTTAGCGACAGATTACGACTGCGTTTTAGATCGGGATA
>JAPESX010000219.1:0-23248 GCA_029590615.1 Nemania bipapillata | reverse complement strand
ATAAGCCAGCTATTCGATATTCGATCACAAGCGAGATGCTTGGCCCAGATCTAGTCACGCGCAACAATACACTATATCGCATCTCGCAGCGCTGCTTGTGCGTCTCGGGGGGGTGGTATGGAGGAGAGGAGGAGGACGTGGTGGTGGTGTGCAGGGGGAGGGGGTTAGGATATGTAAGTAGACGTACCCAGATGTACGCAGTACCTATCTCCATATATACTTGTAGATACGATACTCGAAGATGACCGATGACCGATGACCCTTTACCGTATTCATGTAAGTATGTATGTACGCACCTGGGGACTCGGAGAGCAGCATTAGCCCTCGTCCTGACACAGCCTCGTATAATAAAATAGGTAGCTACTGACTGGAGTTGCCCCAGTACGGACAATCATACACACATCTCCTGTACATATTTCTTTGTAACAGGGCAGGACAAATGTCAAACGTTGGGCTAGCCGGCGACCTAACCTCGCACAGAACCATTCCGTCTTTTTTTGTTTTGGTCCTTTTTTTTCCTAGGAACTCCGAAATGGGGGTAAGGTGGATGAATAGATGGGGATGGGATGGATGGGGATAGGACGGGGTGGGAAGGAGGCTTGAGCTGCCAAACTTGCATTCACGGCGCACAGCATCGGAGTTCATCATGTTTGCGCTTGGCCATGCGCGTGCCTGACCCCAGTACCGATGGAAAAACACAGTGACAGCACCCGAAATATTTAATTAGGTGTTTCTTTCGACTTCGCCCCCCTGTCATCCCGTCGTGTTATAGTACGGTCTATGTATGTACATATGTGCAATGTAGACTAGCGTCGGTATCCTGGGCCATCCATCAACAGGGTATACAGCATGTACCAGTATATGTATGTACAGTAGATAGAGATAGATAGGATGGCTGATCTCGGGCTTTTCGCTGTTTCGCTGTCTCGCTGCATCTCGAGTGTCAGTCGCCATGGGCATGGGCATACCCTATATGTATGTACATAGGCATTGGCATGGGGGTTAGACGTGGATGTGGATATGGATGGGTGGGTTGGTTGGCTGGCTGGCTTGGTCTGGTTGGTTGTATTCTGTATGTAAGTGAAGTTGGGTATGTAACTTGTCAGTCGAAGTCAGGCCAAGCCAAGGTCAAGTCAAGTCAGTCAGCAACCCGGATCATGCCATTTACTGTATGTACACTACCTACACTACAGTACGGAATATGTACACTCTCCCTATTCTGTACTCTCTCCTCTCTATACATATGTACTCTCTCTCTCCTGTATTCCGTACATCACACACACACACACACACTCCCCCCCGTCCTCCTCCCCGGTACCCCTGCGAGAGCATGGCCTTTAGACCCTAATGGCATATGCATAAGTTCGCGGTCCCATATGTACGGAGTACCTAGTGTGGTCTAATATCGAGATTAGCGTCAGCAACCATCGGACCCAACAGAACGGAGTGATCTCAAATCTCATACGGCTGCCGCGGGATGGATACCCAATCTGTTAGGTTCCCTCTAGTCACTGCTCTAGTGTCAATGGCACCCGGATCGCTGGGGCTCGCTGCTGTGCTGATTAAACAAATACCTCACTAGCATCTGACCACCAACTCGCCCATCCTTCATAGTGTCCACGAGACCCAGCCATACTGTATCGTATGTATGTACGCATATGTGTATGCGTGTATGTGTCGATGAACGCATATGTATATGTATGCATGTAGGATGGATGGATGGTTGGATGGTTGGATGGCTGGATGGATGGGATGTACATACACTACATACGCTACAGAATACTCTACAGATGGTTGGTATGGTAATATGTATGTCTACCAAGGCACAGCGAACAGTTACTGGGTCGAACCAAATCGTATACAGAATACACACGCTACTTGGACAGAATTAGCTAGCTGAGGTCTCGCTCTCTAACCAGTTCAGTTTTTGTTATGGTCTCGCAAACGTCGCATTCGTCATGTAATGAACACCGCCCAGCCGTTTGGCTCTCCACTACTCTGCTACAGCGGAACCTGATGATCGCTGATCTCGCAAATGCCGGTCACCTATAGTTTCGCGAGACTAAATTAGACCTACGCTACTGTATGGACGTACATACTGTAGGTGGGCATATCGACAAGAAACACGCCCTGAGCGACAGGTCTGGAAATAGGAAACCTGCTACTTACTGTATATCTGTACTGTAGATACGGGAAAGCAATCAGAGTAGGTATTGATTGCCCTCGCATTGCATCCATTACCTGCCAATTCCATCTACGCATATAGGTATATATGGGGTGACACTTACAGCATACTTGTTACCATAGAACAAGTAATAAGTAAGTATGTAGGTATGTAAGTATGTGAGAAGGTACTCGGGCACCATTCTGTACATTATACAAGACCTACTTGTTACAATACAGAAGACAATAATACTCCACTAATGGGCGTCATAAACTGGATGAGTAATTTTTTTTCTTGGTTCGGATTTCTGACGTGAGCGCATCGGTGAAGAAGTCCCACAACACAAAAAAAAGTCCTTGAAGGGATGTGGGATGTCAAAGATATCTTCCCCGAACCCGTAAATCCCCGCCCGGCGGCATCGTCTAGGGCTGGCTGGCTGGCTACCCTGCCTGGTCTGCTGCTGCTACTGCTCCAGCTATGTACTCTGTAAGGTAGGTAACGTAACTCAGTAGGTTAGTACACAGGTAACGCAGATAGCCTCTCTCCTGAGCGCTCTGGTCTACTAGTCTAGTATGTATGCATTCTATATGTAGCACGCTGACAGGTCTCCGGCTTCAAAGGTCTTACACAGGCATTTCCTTACATAGAGTTCATGGCCAGAACATTGTGAGACATGCATCTTCAAACCGTAGTGCAACCAAACGACGAACGGTCCTCTTCAGGTACCATTTGCAGGAGTTTGTGTAACTCGTCAAGGCGTTGTCTAGGCCGGAAGGGATTTCGTGATGTACATATACTGTAAGACAATCTGTATGTATACAGAGAACAGAACGACTCAGTAAGTATGTATGAATGTATGGATTCTGTATGCATACTGGTATAATTCAGTTGCTGATCGACGCCATCCCTTGATGGAATGGAATGGACGACAAGACCGAACGGTATGCCGCACGTTATTCTCTCGAGTAGGCAGCCGAGTCGACTTTACTTGTAGTAGGTCTTGTGTACCATTGCTGACGTTGAATGATTACCCATGAAAAAGGCCTAATGCATGGGACTTGGTGGTGATACTGTGCGTCCTCCGTCCTCTCCTCTGTGTTGCGTCGCCCGTCTGCGGTCAACCTGACTGACATACAGCGGGCTTCATAGTGACTCCATAGGTTCTTTCCAAGACCTTGACAGGTCATCTTTTTTTTTTGTTTTCCCTTTCCTTTCTGGCTGTACGCGGTCTGTACGGAGGGTCGAAGGGGAGGGAAGGGGGGGGGGGGTTAGNATTATGTGCTAGGTTAGATATCTGCATGGCCACTACAACATACATAACATTGATATCCGTGGCTCGGATCCATTGGTTCCCCGGCAAGCTACCCTCGTCAACGCCAACCTCGGCGACTGTTGAAACCCGGGAGAGACACCGCCCACTAGCATGTAAGCGAGCCCATCCCACCGGTCGTTTTGGCTCGACGAGATGTGCCGTTCCAAGCCCATCACATCGCACCTGGTCAGCTTACATGGCGATGCGTTGGAAATCGCCATGTCACCCTCCCGGAACACCAGATGCGACGCTGTGGCTGCTTTCCGATGGCGACAGACGGGCCCCCCAAACCGGCTAGAGGCTTGCCAGAATGCGAAAAACGTTTCCTTCGCCCTCTCCTCATTGGCCCCCCCCCGCCGGGCTCGATCAGGGCCTACACACCAGCAGCAGAACTCGTCGAGGCCTGGTCCTTGACAAAAGTGCGATCGGGAACATCTAGCTCTTAGATGCATTGCAGGATCTCACTTTACATCTTAGCCGCTCTCGCTTCTAGAAGACGGACGAGCCACGCGCCGAGTGTAAGTCTATGTATGTATGTAGGTATGAGGGTTCGGCAAGTTCACGAGGAGACGAGGATCAAGATCAGGTTTTTGAGAGCTATATGTATATGTAGGTTGTTGTTCTTTTCCAAGTCGACGCAGAAAAAACAAACCTCCCTACCTTACCTACCACTATTACTCGCAGCCTCCCCGCGCGCGCGCGAGCGCACCCCCTCCCTCCCTCCTCTTCTCCGGCCTTTCGGGAAACGGTATACATACATACCTACCTACTACTATGTAGGCGACGGCTGCTGAACGGGAAGGGAACCCTACCGGCTTAACGGATGGGGTTTTTTATTACCTGTCATTTTTTTCGGTTTCTGCCTACGCACACGCTGAGCTTTTCAGGAGCATGATCGTGAGCATGATCAGGCGCCTTCACCCCCCAGCTCCTACGCTCCCAGGTGGTGGAAGCGAGCAAAAGAGTCATGCAGTGTGCACAGCCGTAGCTGTCGTGCCACCGCGAGGATGGCAAGATAATGAATGATATTGGGACGGGTCATCTACCCAAGACTTAAGCACACTCCCATTCAATTCATCCATTACCTACCGCACTTACAGAATACATCATGGCGGCGCTGCTGCTGTGCGCGCGCCAAGGGGCTGACAGGTCACGTTACCCAACGATCAATCTTATTTATTCAATATTGTGCTCTGTTTTATCTATTTTATCTCCCAATACTTATTTGCTTCTGTGCGAATATTGACCAACACCATGACTCAGGGCTTGGAAATTTGTCTCTCGGGATTTTGAGGTCGAACGAGGGTTGCATATGGTGGGAGTGATGTTGCATGCGTCCCCGGGCGAACCACCGCAAGATGGCTCACTCGCTGGATGGCTAGCATCTGCCCTCCTCTCCTTGCCCGCGCCCACGCCCATGCCTAACCTAGCCTTGAAATTTGCCGTATTACTGGACTGGCCGTACACGTACCTCTCGGTTGGCTGGTTGGTGGATGTTGTATCTAATAGGCAACCGCTTCCGGCCTCGTGCTCTCTCTCGTCTCCCGTCTCCTCCTATCGTTCGTTACCTCTGTGTGGTATAGCAGCAGGAAGCGGCTAATCGCAGCCAGTACAAACCCGAACGCATATTAGATTTGATCGTCACGGCCGTGATTACACATTGCAACCTCCATCTTACAAAGTAGGACTACAAACAACGACACGAGGATTTCACATCCAACCACCCCCGGTCATCGTCTGACAAGGGAAGATCTATTTCTCATGTCAGATTCCGATCTCGTGCATGGTTGTATCTGGGCGGGCTCGTGGCTACCTGTGCGACAAGCCCGCCTAGGCCATCCATCGTCTATTGCTGTGTGTGTAGGTATTCTGTACAGCAACAAGGCACTGTATATGTCTCCTTTTTTCCCCTTCGCCTTGTAGTATCTATTAGTTAGCTTTCCAATTTTTTATTCTTTTATTTACCGATAGATACGCTAAGCCGACACGCGAAGCGACGGACATCCCGGTAAGGCACCTATGTAAAATCTACAAGTCCATGTCCTGGTATCGGTATCGGCCCTTCAAAGAGATGACTACCGTACAACGCACTTATCTATCTCATTAAAGTTTCTGTCAACTCAAATTTATGACATGGTTCCAGCCAAACAATATACCCCACTACCGTAACCTCATAACAAACTACTTATACAGAATACACATACATACAAGCAAGCATCATATTTTGGCAATTCAAGTCGTACCTGTTGATGGGAGATAGCCGGCATAGCCTCACTAATGTCCCGTGCATGAGGACAATGCGCCGGTATGACGGGAGACGCTCAATCCACACACTTGCTGGATTCGATACACTCCAAGGGTCCTTAGGCCAAACTGGCCGCCCATGAGATATAATTGCCTGTGTTATTAGCCTATCATTCTACATCCCATTCTTTGGTGACAAGCAAGGCGGAGCACGGTGGAACAGGCCATAAGCGAAGCAGATCACAGTCGCTACGCTAGGTGTCGAGAAGTGTACAGTAGGGAGTAGTATGTAGTTACCAGGGGCCCGGTAATGCGGTGTAGGTCGTGTTTTTAGAATATTGAAAACGTGTTCGAGGAGTGACTAGCTCGTTATACTGCCGGGGGCCTGATCTTGAAACGACAATATGCCGAGGTTGTTTGGAGCGATGGGAAAAGCGCCCACGCAACTCGAGATCACCTGTTTTTTTNGCCTTCCCTTCCCTTCCCTTCCCCTTCCCACTCCCACCCCCAAACCAACAAACCAACAACTCGACTTGCAGATCTTGTTAAGAGCAAGGCATCGTATTAAGAACATTCCACGCTATTCTGCACCCGTACACTGTATATACATGTGACCAGCTCCGCTGTTACATGGCAAATGGGGTGAGGTGGTAGTAGTGTGTATTGTAGATAGCGTAGAAGATCCTGGCATCGCTAATCGTGAAAATTAACCCCATTTCTGGAGCTAGCGAGCCACTAGGCAGCGCGAAATGGACCGCCGCCGTTGCCTGCCAAACGGAATAATAAACGATACGCTGTATAGGGGGGGCGTTCCCTTCTGAACTATGGATAATGGTGTACGTACAGTAGAGTGAGAGCACGGGAGAGGCAGACAGAAGGAGAAGACAGAGAAGACAGAGAAGAGAGAAGATCCCCTACCCTAACCCCTCCCCCCCCTTGTCTCCTCATCAGATGATCGTCTCCGATTCTCACGTCCCCGAATGGGTAGCTCAGGCAGCCAGCCTCCTGGGACTTGAGCTAAGAAGGTCCCGCAGCGCCGTAGATCTTTATTTACGATCGATTGGCCTTTTTTATTATGAGACTCGCCCTCTCATCAAATACTTGTACTAGGTATTTCCTCACACAGATACACAGATACGGCTCCAGTCGAACCAGGTACGCCACGAGATCCCTGCCTTAGCCGCCGGCAATAGCAGCGACACCTAAACGCAACCGTTATGCGGTGTAATAATAATCGAAGCAAGCCTACCTACTACTTCACTTGTACATACGGCGGTGGTCCGCGCACGCATGGTCTCTAGCGTAGCGTAGCGTAGGCAGATAGATGTGTGTTCTGTATGTAAGTATCGACTGAGGGCGCTGATCTATCTACTTGTATGACCAACACTACGACACTAATCCATCAAGGACGATTTGCCGGCCTCCGCTGCCCCCGCGCGCGGTTGACAGGCCAGTGCTTGGACGCGCGGATGAAGCATCGGCCAAGAAGATAGGTGTAAGTAAGTTATGTACGCATGCTACTACATACATACATACATACACGCATACCTATACGCATACCTATACACATACATGCCTACACACAAGTAGGTCTACTTACATACCTACACTACCTATACTAGGCTATACCAGGCTATACCTACATACACATACAGAATATACTTCACCCGCTGAATCAGCAAAGGGTTTCCTAGGATCTGATAATCATCCCACAATGACGCGGCCGCATAGCCAGCAAGACCAGGAATCGCATCCCAGACCCAGAGTTGTCTTCCCACAATATCATTCTAGAACCCGTCCTTTGCCCCCCCCCCCAGAAGCGGCCCCTACAGGCCTTTCCCATGCCTGTTGCCATGTCCCATATTTGCCGTCCGTCCCGCAGCCCATCTCGTCTAAGGTCGACGGCGTGAGCATGACGTCAAGGGGTATCCTTGGACGTCGTAGCTAACTAATTCCCACCCCTTCCCTTTCCCTTTCCCCCATCTCCTGATTGACGGGCTTCTCTTTTTTCTGCTGACGAGTACTGTAAACCTACTACTGATACACCGCGTGCGTGCGTGCGTGCACGCGCGAGCGAGAGAGAGAGAGAGCCCTGCTTCGATCTCTCATGCCTCCCATGATTCATCATCTCACCGCCCCCAGCATCACCCCAGGTAGGAATTCTGCAATCGGACCCTGCCAAGATTACCTAACGTCGGGGATATTGTACTAGATAGGTACTAGACGCCCTGTAGATGATAGGGTAACAACGTGGTATCTCAAGGTCCCCCCTTACCCTTCCCCTTCCCTTCCCCTCTCCTCCCCCCATCATGGTGAAGGACAAGGAGGAGTTATGTAGGTTTCCTAGTAACCTAGCATGTAGGTCGTTCAGGCAAGGGCACTTCCCAAATCTCGACAACAGGGGAATTGTGGGCTAATATCCCGCAAAAAAACAAAAACAAAAGAGAATATAGAGAAGGGAAAAAATAATAGCCAAGGACGATGAGCGAGCGATGTCGCTGTTCAATCACCGAAACCAAATCCCGGTACGGAAATAGATGATAAGTGCCATGGGCCTTCTACACCAGGTACGATGCCTACGATGATCCCTCAACCTAGTCGCCGTCCCACTGTAAATACCTAGGTAGGCAACGTAGGCATGTATGTAAAGTAGGTAGCTCCGGTAGACAGGACTTTCCCAGGCAAACCGGCTCTCGGGAGATTGTATTCGCGCGAGTACGGTTAGCGAGAAGATTGGGAAATCGGAATGTGGCATCTTTTGTCCATCGCTACCTACATACATACACGTGCGCATTGACCGGATCTATACAAACAAGATTCCTAAGGAAAATCGGCAGTGAAGATTTGCCTACGCAGTCGCCGAGAAAGTCAAACTAGCATATGAGCTCTAGTCCACCCAGGTCAGGCCATATTCCAGCCCCTATATGGATACACATGAAGAGAACTGTTGCAATACATACAAAGTAACATAGAGCTTATCAAAATTAAAATGTACTTCGACGACAATATCCGAAGAGCAGCATGTCTTATGGTGATAAGCATGTTTGACTTAACAACCCCCCTAATGTGAAACCTACAGAAATGTAAGACTCTAGGCAACCAGACCATTCGAGACACGCAGGAAGGAGCTTGGAGTGTTTGTAAGAGGATCATAGGCAATATCATTCTAGTTCTACGTGACGTTCTAAACTCTACCTTGCATTCGTTGTCCCTCTCGCATCTCAAGCCGGAGTCTTCTTCTCAGAATCGTCCAGTTTTACATCTTCAAACTCTTGGTCCGTAGGTTTAACACCATCCTCGTGCTTATGAGTGTTCTCTGCGGGATCTGCCGCTTCAGTCACATCATCCACGACGGCATCTTCCCCAGCATGACCGCCCGAGCCGTGAACAGTATCAATGACCCGACGGGGTACCTCCATCAGGACCACGACATCATCAACGCTCGAACTCCGGCCGCGTACCGGCTGGGTCTCGAAATCGGCGCTAGCCTGCGTCTGCGATGTAAAGTTCTGAGACCTGCTTCTCCTGCGGATATAATTCTCCCCCTCTGTCGCGACATCCCCTACTTCGGACAGGTTGCGGCTTGTAGTCCCCTCGCGATCGCGGTGAGACTCAGCAAGACGATTTCCCAATCCGTCCGGTGAAGGGCTTACGGAAGGGCTTACGGGTAAGCCTGCTGAGTGAGCATCCCTCTTGGGACGAGGCCCGAGAGGCTCATCATCCTCACTGCTTTCGTGGCTGCACTTGCTCTGGAGGCTTCTCTTGCTGACTTTGTGCATGACCTTCTCTGCGCTGTGGCGGGCACTGTGCTGGAGCTCGTCACGGGCCAGAGCCACCGCCTGTCGGTTCAGATGGGCATTCTCATCGATCAAGCGGTTCCTCTTGCGGATCTCGGTCCAGCGTGTTAGAGAGCCCAGCTCGAGGATGTTCACCCGACGGTATCGGTCTACTGGATTGCCCAAGATGGCAGGTCTCTAGCCGACGTCATCTTCGGGGATTTCATTCAGTTCCTGGGTGCCTTTCTCCTTGGCTGCAGCCATGGCAGCGGCCCAGTTATGGAGGCTGACCCGGCGTTCTTTGTTCCACCGGTCCATCTCCGAACATGTACACTCTGGGATGATCTGGACCCTCTTGAACCGAACAAGTGTGCATAGGAGTAAGAGGCTAAGAATAAACAAGATGCCGGCAACAACACCTGTCGCCTCTCTTTGCCCGAGCCGGCGAGTGACTGAGCCTCCAAGAGCAGTTGCGCCCGCTGCAAATACGAAGCCGAGGCTCTGAATGAAGTTCCAGCCCGCAGTAACTCTAGGAAATGATGAGTAATTGGTGCGCTTATGACTATCTTTTGATGACGTCGAACGGCCAGTCATGCTAGGCTGAAGGTCTGAGCAATCCCAAGCCTCCATCATCATGCCATTGCATTCCGATATAGCTAGACATGAGAGAAAGCCAATTAGGGCGGCAAAGAAAGAGGGGAAGAATACATGAATGGGTGGCCCTGTAGAGACCACGGTGTATACGATCCCGGCAATAGGAAGTACCAACGTGAATATAGAACGGCGAACCAGGCGAGAGCTCCACGTAATCTTCCTGTCAAATGTCATGGTATTTGATTTCGGGCTCATCTTCCTAGCCCGAGAGAAAAGATTGGCCTTCTGAAAGGGAATGGCAGCAAAGGCGCCGATCGCCACAGATGATACAACAGCACCGACATATGGGGAGCGAAACCGATACGACTTCGACGTAAGTGATCCTAAGAGCTGGTGCTGTTAGTTAGAAAATGATAGGCTTAGAGGGTTTGTGAGGCACTCACCACTATCACCAGAACAATCTGCGCGTATATCCAGGCGGAATACACGGCCATGATGGTGAAGCCGGGTTGCCGTAGCATCTCGAGAGACAACGCAACCCCATGATACACCTCTTGACCCCACCATCTCGGTCCAGTTTGTACTCGGTGCATCATAACTTCGCCTCGCGCTAATCGTCGTGATATAGTCTCGCCCGTCCGGACCTCAGCAACGGACCGTCTCCAGGCGGATCGTCGAACCTCCGGGCAGAGGACATTCAACAGGAGGACGACGGCTATGATGACAACACTGATGTATAGTCCCCAGGAGGGTTGTAGATACTCGATCACTACAGCCCCGACGACAAAACCAACGCCAAGAGAACCAATGAAGCACCAGGTCCAGATGCCAAGCCAAACCCCAAGGCCACCACCGTGTCGCCTTACATCATACTCATCAACTACCTCTTGATGTGGATTCTTGCTCATCAGCGAAGCTCCGAATAAATCGGTTAGCACAGAATGAAAGTTCATGTTCGCAAATCCCAGGACAAACCCCATCAGGGCCCGCGGAAGTAGTAATGCCACCCTCCAAACGCACGTGTTTGGGGATCGCCGAGCACCAATCGCAAGGGCTTGGGGGAAGAGCAGGGGCATGGCTACACAGAGACCACCCACGATGTACGGCTTCCGTCCATGTAGCAGGGGCAGTGGCCAGCAGAAAAGGTTTGGCAGCGCCATCCCGAGATAGAGACCAACGTTGCCGAGGATCGTATAATGATAGAAGTCGGCAATGTAGTATTGGATCGAGGGCACAAGTCCGGCATAGATGCCGATCAGCACGCCGATTAGCGCAGTGCTGGTACAGGCGACGGCAGCGACAAACCGCTTTCGGGCCGGGGACCAGTCGCGGGCGATGGTGGGCTGTCGCCTAGCTGATCTCGTCAAGCTGAAACGTTCGCCTGAATCGATGCTGACATGCGATCGATTGCGAAGACTGATGTTCCTTAACCCGTGAGTGTGCTTTGTTGGGGGCACTGGCTTTCTCCTTAGCCTTATGGAGTCTTTCGCAGGCTTTTCGTCTTTGCTACGACCCGAGGCTCCGCGAACACTGAGGAACCCCGGATATCGTCTCTCGCCTGTACTGTACTGAGTAGAAAACTCAATGATCTCTTCAGATGTGCCACCATCCAAGCTACAGACACTCATGTCTTGGAGACGAATTTCAGACAGCCTATTTCTCGGGCTAGGATCGTTGTCATCATAGGTAGGCTCTATGTTCTCATAAGGGGTCTTTGAGCTACCACGAGCGCAGATTGGAGGCTCATGGAAGTTCAGGATATACTCTCTGACTTCTCTGCTGTTGAGAACCACCTCTAAGCGCGGTTTAGTGGTACTTGCTCTATCATGCTCTGTATAGACACCACCTGGCCCAGCTAAATAGTCTCGAGGCGGCATAGGAAGGATACAATCATCATCGACGGTATGATGGCTGTTTCGAGCCTTGCGACTAGACTTGCCTATATGTTTCAAGAAATGTGGCCTTAGAATCTTGCCGTCCCGTTTGAGAGCTTTGACAAGCCCTCGACGTTTTCGTGGCAAGGCTTCCCCTCTATTGTCTGTATTGTCGATATCCCTAGTGCTGGCACCCGGTAGGTGGCCAGCGAATATTACAATCGCATGCTCGCTAGAGTCGCGTCGAATACTCTCGTCGATGCTCGGGGTGCGTGTAGAGGCTTCTGAGGTAGGCTGTAGTGGGAGGTTACCGTCGTCTACATGCCCACATTCTCGCTCCCCGGCTTTGCTAGCCAAGGATAAAGCTTCTGTTATAAGATTTTCCAGGCTCTGCATAGCATTATTCATGGCTCTCTTTTCTATGCTATTTTCGCAAGAGAATGTGGTCACTTTTGACACTATAGAGTCAGCGTCGTCGCAAGATTCTTGCCGGGGAGGTGTTTTTTCTGGTGCTTTAGTTAGTGTAGGAGACTGATCTGTATCTGAATATCCTAATAGTCCCCGAAGCCACGTTGCTGTTCGATGAGCATTCTGATTCTGAGGAGGGGGTGACTCCTCCCCTTTAGTGGCACTTCTAGAAGTAGAAGCTAAGAGAATTGTGTGTGGAATTGAAGTGATCGACCTCCCACTCCGCTCCCCACTGCTACCGGTGATATTTTTCCTCTCGCTATGAACACTGGCAGCCCCTGACTCTTTCTTGTCAGTTTCGTCTGTTTGGCGAAGATTTTCTTGTTTGCGGCTTGATCCAGAATTGACATTTCGAGCACTGTTTAATGACCTCTGCGAATTGACTTGGGACGCGTAAGAAGACTCTCTGTATGAGGCGATCGTGGACCTCTTATCCTCTTGTTGGTCTGTTCCCAAGTACGGCTGGCTCCGCCCATCTTTGAATCGAGGGAGAAAACCCCAATACACAGCCGTTTTCTGTTGTTCCTTGGTGTTGGATCCATGCACTACATTGGCGGGGTTTGACGCTGGAACTTCTGCCGTCGGTTTGCTCGCTTCATTTGGATGGGAAATTTCTATAGGGGAGTCCACGAAAGGGCGAACTTTGGAAGCGGCTGGATGGCAATGTTGAGAATGGACCTCTACCGGATACACCTCCTTAGAAAGTGTTGGAGTTGCAACGGCATGTTCGACTTGAGAGGCTTGTTCTCCATCCTCCTCGTCGCCGAATACAGCAGGGCGAACCTTCGAAACTGGAAGGCGATGAATGTAAGATTGGTCCTGATCGTCCACTGAAGAGTGTAGTATTCCGTCTTTGACAGTATTCACAATGTCGGAATTGGGCAGATCTGGAGTGCTTGAATACACGGGGGATTCAAAGAGTGGAGGAGTTTGCGGGCCTAATTTCAGCAGTCCTGAGTCTTGAATAGTGGCTTCATCTACCGAGAGTGCATTATTACGAGTAAGAACTGGTGGCACGGGTACATCTTTTTCTATCGACTGCTGTCTCTGTGAACTTGATTTCAAGAAAAAATGGCGATGACCCCCAAAATGTGAAGCCGTGGATCGCGTCGACCCTGTGCGATTACTTATAGGCTTAAGTGAGGGGTTAGAGCCACTTGTTCGGATACCAGCTGTAGTTGGGTCGTTCATGGCTGTAGTTATCGCGCTGACAGGCCTGGATTATAGTGTTGCCCTGAAGAGTTCAATGCCTGGCGTAACCGCAACCTTTGGCACAGGAGCTTTGAGGGCCAAGAGCGCACGAGAGAAGTGCGGCTTTCGTGAACTGTCGCCTCTGTGGGAGACAGATTTACGTGCGTGAGAGCGCTGATAAAGGAGAAGCTCGAAGGGCAAATGAGTTCAAGGTTCCCAGGTTTACTTGAGGCCAGGAACTCTTCGAATGAGGGTAGAGTTATAGATGAGGAAGATAGAATTTAATCATGCGAGTGGACCAAGAAAGTGTAGGGAAAGTAGGAGTTCGTGAGTGCAGGATATATCAGGAGAGATGGTGAAAACAATGATGGTATCAATAATAAAAGCTCTTGACGAGTCGGCGAAAAGGAGGGGTGAGGAAATCAGCATCTCGAAAAGGTTTAGATGACATTTCCAAGTGAATAGGTGCCTACTTCTAAAAGCATATACTAAAGAACTGCCTCCTGACACCTACCTTTCTCTGAATCTCTTCGTTCTCGCACGTATGATAGAAGGAAAGCAACATATCGCTCGTAATTGGGAAAGCGCTGATTAACTCTGTCTAGGTAATGACGTGACGCCACAATTTGAAAATATTTGGCAGGAGGAAGTGACAATATCTATGATGCGCCTCGGGAATTCCTACCAGTTTCTACAATAAAATTCTGAAGGAGTAAGTGAGACAGCCTAGCTCTAGGCAAGTACCTACTCCCAACTCGGTATTGTGTATATAGCAGGCAGCGGCAATTATAGATATTTCGAACACAGCGCTGTAAGGTAGATAATTATTTCCCTTAATCTTGTGCTATCAGAGGATTCAGTCCCAGAGTCAAGATAGGTCACCATAGAGTAGCAGCTAGTTCACAGTATGGAGATGGGGCGACGGTATTTTAGAAGCATCTAAGTAGGCAGTAAAGGGAAATTACTACGATTGATGAACTTGCTAAGGAGAGGACATAGACCTACATTTCTGGACCAACTTTTCCAACAAATATAATTAAACTTTCGAAGTTTTAATGATGCATGGACGCTCAATTTACTTAACTGTTGCATCAAATGTATGTATTTTTATACACTATTTCTGCTTTAGCCCCCTTAAGGTCGACGGGAATTTTGAGGCGGGTTTTACTTAAGATCCTCCTTAGTGCCAGTATTATCAACATACTACTCGATATAGCCTTTTTCTACTAGTTCTAACAACACTATAAGACAACGGCGGATACCATAGCTTCTGTAATAACTTGTTCTAAAGCGGTTAATCTCCTTAATAGCACGTTTGGCGCAAATGTGCGGCTAGAAAATCCTTGCTCAGTGTGACCGTTTGTGATGGTATCTTCATTGATCTTATAGATCTTCTAGGTGGGACTTCCGATGATCAAGGAAGCACTGTCTCGTCTCTTGGTCCATTCAGATGACCGATCATATTCTAGTGAGCGCCATAAAGATCCTTTTCGAGGTTTGCTTTCCATGCAATCACTAATAGCTTTTTGTAAAGCTCATCAGAGTTAGCACGGAAACACATTGCAGCCATCCCGCCATCCTCCATCGGTTCCCGACTAACATCTGTCTGTTCGATTTCAATATTGGCTGCAGCCCTGTCATTGGAAGAATCCGGGAGAGACGCTGTTGGTGTTAGGACTTGGTCCTCCTCTTCCAAACCAGCAGGGGTTTCAATAATCAGAAGTCTCGTCCTTATAAACTCAAGCAAGTCTCCTAGGGCTGTTCCAGGTCGGCAACGGGGATCACGCATCATATAGTCAATCCACCGGGTGGTAACTGGGTTGACTTGCACCCGTTTCTGAAAGACATGGAAGAAGGACGCGGCTTCTCCTTCGAAGCGTTTTAATTCATCATCCCCATAGAGGAGCCAGATGACGAACTCCATCACCACACAGCCGAACGACCATACATCAGAACGGCTAGAGACTGTGCTCAAAGGGTTTATGGTGCCTTCTGGATGTCCGTATCTGGGTGTGCCAAAGTCGGCGCTTCTTCTTACTTCTCTCTCACGGGTGCTTTCCTCGTGGAATTTGGCAGCACCCATATTCGCGATCACAAGGACACCCAGATCGTCATGGTCCTCGACCCGAAGTATATTCTCAGGTTTTATATCACAATAGCGCCAAGATTGGCTATGCAGATACTGGAGCGCCGAGGCAAGTCCGCAGAGCTGATGGAGTGCCCAGGAGACCAGTGTTTTGCTTGATATACGAGGATCGCGTACATGTAGCGAGTGCCAAGTCTCCCTCAAATTGCCGCCTTCAGCCCACGGAAATATTAACATATCGTTACCACGGACCGTCAACATTGCAAGACACTTCAGCAAGTGTTTGTGGTTCAACGCGCGGATTAATCTTTGAACCTTGGCTTCTCGAATAGGTCTCGTCATTGACAGCTGCTTCACTGCAACAGCCTGTATGTTGTCCTAATCGTTATTGAGTCAGAATATACTCTCCTAGATATATATATCGCCATCTCCTATAATTTCACTTGCAACTTACTAGGGAGGTGAACTTCATATGCCCAGGGTGAATAGTAACCTTTTGTACTATACTAAATGCACTCTTTCTCACACTATGCGGGTCAGTACTAAGAAATGGAAGTGGGCATAAATCATCGAGATAATATCTGAAGATGTCCTCTGAAAAAATAGGAGCCAGAAAGGCCCACTGAGCCTCATAGAAGTCGTTAGCGTCCAGACAAGACCATGTATTCAGAATCCTCCAACCAATGGTCTTGAAAAACATCATAACTTGCCCAAGATTACTTTTGCGGAACGTTAAGAAGGGGAGAGATTTGTCTGAAAATCCTCTCTTTACCAACTCCTCAATGAGGGGTATTCTCTCAATGTATGCGAGTATCAAGAAAATCTTTGGGCATTCATTGAGAACATGCTCAAACAATGGTCTAGAATGGAGTCCGTTCCTACAAAGTTCGAACTGAACTGCTTCCGGTGTGAGGAGCTCGTGGATTGAGGTCACGGGGACGAATTTTCGGTAATCCATCGCATCGTAAATACGGGCCGTCGCAATTCTCGTTCGTAGATTTGTGTTGGTAACACTATCGCGATGCTTATGAAAATATGAAGCCATACTAGGATAAACGTCTCCCGGTTTGTGGGAAAAGATATTTTGATGAATCGTCAATTCTCCTGCGTTTGCAACATTGGGTATATTAAGGTCTTGCGATCTGAGACCCTCGTCTTCGAAGTGTCTATATTGTAGTTTATCCTGAAACAGGTCGCTTAGGGTATCGAGATGGGTTGAGTTGCTAGGAAACACACCGGAGCAGGGGTTCGCTTGGGATATTTTGATATCGAGGCTGACATCATTGGGTAGCATGGAATCGACAGTCACCGTTTGGTCTGTAAGATGGTGGTTGGTGCCTAGGACTGGATGTGAGAGATCTGATAGGGATTGAAGATGATGACCAATATGTTCGTATAGGCTAGGCCAAGTCCTTGTAAAAGGAGACGAGTCTAAATCCTCCTTAGGAATGACCTCGCAGAAGGGACAGACGAGGTCGTTTCTAGAAATTCGACTCCTCTTTCGTCGTAACAAGGTGTCAAATTGCTGGTAGGATGGGCGACCACTGCGTGGGTGAAGCAAGGTATCGTACATATGGGATTCGAAACTCTCCGGGTCTCGGAATATCTCTATGTGCGGATGCTCAATATCACAGACCCATGATGTAGTATGAATTTGGCTAGGCCAGTTCACCGAGTGCATATTGCTCATATGATAGGTCCAGTCTTGAAAGGATCGGAAATAGCGAGTAGGATAACATTCTTCCGAGAGGCAGATATAGGGCTCTACTCGTTCAAGTATGCGTTGTCTATAGGTAGAGAGCAAGACTAGTTAGATTGGGATACGTAGATCACTTTGGGGATTGAGTTCAACCTGCCGATGACATAAGATCGCGTTCTCGGGCTCCCCGTCTCCGTCCCCAAGGCTAGTTTCCTTGAAGTCTGGTAACATTTGTGAGATACGACGCCCACGGTCAGCGATAGAAGCTGCCACCTGTTCTAGAAGTGTTCGCCGAGCGTTGGGGTGCTTGCGCCTCAGAAGCCTAACCATATCTTGCTCAAAGTCAAGGTCTTCCCCCCGGCGAGGAATGAGTATTGCTTCTTCATGGTCTAGAGATCTCTGTATTGATGATTGAATACGAGGGTATATATCTGCAGGGAGGGTGCTGAGGTTGTCGATCGCTTCGTGGATGGTTTGTAGAAGCTCGGTATTGCTGTTGGGAATAAAACCCCGTGTCCAAAACCTTTGCATCGAATGCCTCCACCCCGCTGGGGATAGAGCATCAACTATAGCATGGTTAGCTAGGGCTACAGTTTAATTTTGGTCGATGATAATATACGTCGTTGGAGACACTTCAAGATGGTGTGTAGCAGGCCGATTACCATTGCCTTCATCTGCCAGTTATGCATCGGCTGTGCACCATGAGAACCCATAGGCTCGGCGGCAACGGTATCTGTGCATGACAGCCAAAAGGAGAATCTTTCCTGTAGAGACAGGATGTCCCGGCCTTTCGGAGGCTGCTTCAGGGTGGTTTCCTTAGCTGCCGTGCCGTAGTCTCCATGGGCCTGACCAGTTACCCGCTCAAATAGGTCGAGGCAGTTGACGACAACGCCGTGGATCTCAGTTGGTTGGTCCATCATAAAGCCTGCCTAAGATAGCGATCTGTAAGTGATCTAAAGAATCGAAGATGATACAAGGAGAATCAAGAGATAGAACAGTGTAGTATTTAGTTAATTAATCATTGCTAAGTAATAGGCCGTCGTGTAGGATTAATATTACAATAACACCATAGACCACAGGCCACAGATCACAAGCCACGCGACATAATAAACAATAAAAATGCGATATGTGATCAATCTTCAAAATAAACAGGTCTGTCCCACCTTTCCGCATCCACGCCTCACGTTGCGAGCTGTTGGTGTATGCATATAACCCTTTTATTTGTTTCCTCGTGGAATTATACTCAGTCGTACTAGATAACATTTTACTAACTCTTTATTACTGAGGATGTATCTAATCATTTATCTTCAACTCCTTATGAATATATACTAGGGGATGAATGATGAAGTCTCACACTTGGTCCCCCAGACCATCGTCAAGCTTGTAGGGCATTTTCAAAAAGGAGGCGGCTACAGAAAAAGCAACATGCTACAGCTTCTAATATGATTTCTAGGGCTTGTTGTTTGAAGCCACAAACAAAAATCTGACGGTTAAGCAACCGGAGCCACGCGAGAAAAAATTTGTGTACGGACATGTTTATAATAAGTCCTAAACTGCCGGTGAATAGGGCTTATGCGTTGTGCTACACTGGCGTTGTTATTATATTCCACCTGCCTCATTCGTTTTTGTGAGAGACGTAATGGTAATATATCTAATGCGCGTTGATACTGACTTAGCCAACAGTTTCTACAAGGTGTTTATAGTTCAAACGAAGCTCTTCATTCTAGCCCAGTGTTCCAGTGAACGGTATAGCAAGATGTGCTTGTGGATTGTCGCCTTTCTGCTATCGGTTATTCATTACTAAGCTCAATAGATGTATCCGTAGGTTCATTTGCATCGATTGTTATCGTAGACTCATCGGCGTCGCTCTGTTGAGTTGGAGGTAGGTTTCCCGCCCCTTCTCGGATTGATGTCGAGTGCAATCCCTTGCTAATACTTCGAGATTAATATCAATAATCACACATATTTAGTATATCTAGTTCCCTTAACTGGATGTACGCGTATAACGCGTTTGATACCCTTGTTCACTTATCTATTTGAGAACCCCTTAAAAGTCTTAGAGTCTTCTTGTAAAATTTCGATTAGTTGACAGGACCTATTTATTTAAATAGCAGCCAAAGTGTAGAGCCTGTCACTAATTTTATAGTGGTCCCTTATAGTCACTCTATTGAGAATCGAGAAGAGTAAACATATTATTTATGTTTAATATTTGACGCCACATCTATAAACCTATCACCACTAAGCTACCTTAAAAAGGTAGCAACCAAATCTAATACACAAGCCTGAAAGTGACGGTTTTGCTCGCTGTCTATCTAGGGATGACAGGGATACTCAAGTGGTGTAAATTTACCCCACGAAATACGCAGAGCTAGGTACATATAATCCCTGTAATTCCACGCTACAGAGTAACTTTGCCCACCTTGCTCTGTCCCTATGCTTTATGTAGGTACCGACCTATGACCTCATGCAGCACCGTTCCAATGGGATAATGCATGTTACGTGTCCCGCCTAGAATCTACCCGACGTTTCTCTTTGACTATATCGACCAGTAGACTACCCAATATGAAAGAGAAGACGTGACGAAATGAGAGTATCGTGATCCCTGCCTTTGCGCCGGACCAAACGATCCGATTGCCTGTTCTATGTACACTACCGCGATTCCACGAAACAAGTTTTGCTCATAGGGTTTTGCTTATTGGCTGCATCGAATAATGCATTTGTGCTGCGACATGGCCGTCCGTTCCGGCTAGCAACCGCAGAACCTATAAACGTCATCGTCATATTGGTCATACGACGGTGAGTTGGCACTACATCATCCTCTGGTCTAGGCACGATAAATTTCTGCGAATAAATATCTAGATGTTGACGTCTTGCTCAATGATTCTCCTTCCCACCTTTTGTCCCCAACAATTAATGCATATCTACCAATAATATCAATTACTCGTCGGCATCTACCGTGTTCAAGATTCCTATTATACGGACAACCATTCACCCACCGCAAATATGGTTCTAGCCAGAGTCGCATCCATCGTCCTCCGCGTCGCGGAGCTCGTGTTTGCTACCATCGTCGCGGGTATCAATGGCGATTACCTTCACACAGTTCGTCACACATCGAGCTGGAGCCAGGGCCGCTTCATCTACACCGAGGTTGTCGCAGGCATAGCCATTTTCTTCTCGCTCATCTGGCTGATCCCGTTCTCGGGCACCTTCGTGCACTGGCCCGTCGACTTTCTCATCTCGGTCACCTGGTTCGTCGCCTTCGGGCTCTTAGTAAATGTAAGTCGAGGGAGGGTCCACGATGCCTAGAAATGACACTGGCATGGCTAATTGAAATGTGCTAGTACCTCGACGGATCATGTGGCGCCGTTTTCGATTGGAATAATGTGAGCATTCTCCATGGCGACCAGTGCGGAGAGTGGAAGGCCGTCATTGCCTTTTCCTTCTTGTCTGCTATCTGCTGGCTTGTCTCGGGCATCGTAGGACTCATCTGGGTTCACGATCGTGAAACTCGAGCTTACCGTCGCCGCACTTGGCGCAACCGCTCCTATGTCTAAATACCTTACGCGCGGATGAATATACGACTCCTTACGACTGCGCAATGGCATTACGAGTTTTGATATTTGGCGTTTGCATTGATAGCCATGGCAAAAAACGGTCTTCAAGCGTGTTGCGAGATGGTGAGGCACTCGGTGAGAGGCTACTAGTTTGCTTGATTGGTATGGAGGTTTTGGGATAAATAATGACATAATGCAATTGATACCCTTTTCTATAATCCTTTTGCACATGGACCCTGATGGTGGTTCTTGAGACAGGCCATGCTCTATGCTTGAACGTGATCTCGAAAGCTAGATGTCGTCTTTCAAACTATATAACCCCCTCACTATTCAACCCTACTTAGAGCTTTGATCAAATCAAAATAGTCATTTTACTGTAGCTTTCAATAAAGGGACGTTTAAACTTGCACTCATTCAGAGCCTAGGTCCTTCACCCCATCACTACGAGGAGAAATTCGATAGATAGATACTACTGTACATATGCAACAGTACCTAATGTGATCCACGAACTCCTCGCATACGTAATTCCTTTCTTACTAGTAAAAATCCACGTCTGCAGTGATACTGAGCAGCGTTTCGGGAGATGAATTGATTGGGTACCGAGCACGCCTTCCTCGATGACCCCAGTAGAGGAACGACCCGATAGTCTATGACGACATAGGGACGAACTAGTCGTTGTGGTATGGCGTAACACACGCCACACCATCCACCATAGTACGTCACTAGCCACACATAGGACCGTTCTTGCGGGGATTAGTGAGCCGCATCCCGTGTCTGTAATTTCCTAATGGGGATGACGTGCGGCGAACAGTCCAACGGCAGGTACGGCAAAGGTCTAATGTATCTAGGACCATAGGTGATCGGTCAGGCACATTCAAAGTCTCGGGCCAGTGCGAGTTCCAAGGTATGCTTTCCTTTGTTATACATAGCTGAAGTCCTGGTTTTTCCAGGTTTAATATACTAAATTGCCCTATGATCTGACGACACAGTGTACTGCATCGGTATACTTGCTCTTCTCATGACGACAATCCCACAAACAGTCTAGAGTCTGATACAAGAGAAATCATTTAGGCACTAGGGAAAATAGAGATCGGGAACTAGGCAGGATCCATCGATCTAGACTAGATCAGTAAGAGTCTCTTTGACGACTATGTGGGGGTTTTAGTCAGCTATGAGTAGATTGTGCATGATTATATATGTAATACCAAGTTATCAAGTGCTAAGAGCATAGAAATAGGTACGCCGTAGCATAGCAGCTGCAGCTACATTGAAACACGGAGTACAAACACCGGAGCAACGCCACCGGGTCCAAGTGATACAGCGCTGGGAGATCAAGGGCCCAGGTGCAAACAATGAAGCCATGACGACATAAACATGAAGCCAAGGAGGACACCCGTTCACATGTATGTACATAGGGCAAGCGCGGGATTTACAAGTCAAGCGGAAGTGCTTCGTTAATATCCCCTCTTACGTATAGACCTCACGCAACTTGCTCAGACAAAACCTAGAGTGACCTTAATCGACCAATCAAGGGTCTAACTGATCATAGCCTAGTAGGCACGTCAGAGATATGGCTCACATATGATGACATTGCTAATGATCTGAGACGGCCGGGTGAGGAAGCGGCAATATGCTCCATGCTCAAGGTATATATAATAGCTGTTTTCCCGTCCCGGCCATAGAGTTCGATCTAGTATCATCAGAATCATTCAAATATAACCACAGCTTCCAAGCATCAATAATCATCAGGCCATACCATCCTAGACTCATACCACAATCAAAACCTCTATACATACAACACCCATATTTATCCAAGATGTCTAGCATCGTCAACAAAGTCAAGGACGCCGTTTCTGGCCATCACAACACATCATCCGCCCCTGAAGGTACACACGGCCCTCATACCAGTCGCGTTGCCAATACTGCCGACCCTAGAATCGACTCTGACCGCGACCACCGTGCTGCCCCTGGATCTACTGTAGGAGGAACACATGAATACACCTCTGGGGGCCACTACACCCACGGTGACGGCGGCTATGGCACCACTGGCGCCACAGACACTACAGGCACTATGGGCGCCATGGGCGGATATAGCACATCAGGTACTACCGGAGCTTTTGGTTCCACAGGTGCCACCGGCCGCGAAGGCCCTCACCAGTCTAACATGGCCAACAAGCTAGTAAGTCTGGTCACTTCTGAGAGAATAAACATAACGAGCCTCCAATATCTAACATGACTATACCTAGGATCCAAGAATCGACTCTGACCGAAGCGGTCAGCGTATGG
>JAPESX010000218.1:0-23255 GCA_029590615.1 Nemania bipapillata | reverse complement strand
ACACACACCTCATCACAATCCCGTCTTGACTTCCCTAGGTACTTGGATGTGCCTAGGAAAAGCAAATCCCTAAGAGCCACGATGAAGCCCAGGTACCTATCTAGCTGCCTGTCTAGCATCGACATATGGGAGAGTGGTTCGCCGAGGTAACGGTCGCTGAAGTCAGCAGCCCAATTCAGCGATCGGACTGTTATTGGATCTGTGACCGGTCAACTCTACTGCTTCTGCAGTGTCTTCCGCTCGAAGAACAGCGTTAGAGGGTAGCATGATGCCATGCTTGAACAACCCATGGCGATAACGATGATGGTGATTATGATGACGATGACGATGACGATGATGATGATGAATCTCACCCAAATCCATCTGCATAGCGACCACAACACAATCACGGCCCTGCCCTGCCCTGCCCCGAGAGCTTCTACTGATGATGCTGATGATAATAATAACAATAACAATAATAATGATGATGATGATGCGTGCATTGCTAGGTTCCTCGGCCACCGGCACGAAATAATTAGAGACGAACAAAAAAAAANTCACAAACAGACATAGAAACAGATCGCATAGCCATGCCCTATACCGGTGCTGTTGCTGCTGCTGCTGCTACTACTGCTGTTGCGGTTTTTTGGTCATCGAAGCGTCTGCTGACATCCAAATCACCCCGGACCTTAGGTGCGTCAGATTACGGCAAAAGAGACGGGCTCGGTATCTGCATGTGATCTCATGTGAGAAGAATTGGCATCGTAATCACATCCTCAAACTGCCTCTTTTTTTTTATCTCTCTCTTGCTTACCTACATAGTCGTACTCGACTATTTTCCACCTATTAATGGTGCATATGTATGTATTTCCTCATTGATAGACAAGTAGTGTAGAGTAAGTAAGTAGGCTATATATCTTAGGAAGTGTATACAATTTACATTTGAAATATGTATAGATGTTCCTATGTTTAGTAGACTACCTACTTAGACTTTTTTATTTTTTTTTTTGCTCCATAAAAGCTGGGCTACTGGCGTGGCGCGGGNCACTCTCTTTTCTTTCTCCCTTCCTTTCTCCGACCACACTGTGCTTGCTTCCCTTTTCGTCGATAGGGTAGGGTAGTCTAGATAGGTATGTATGTATTCTGTACGTATTGCGGTTCCTTGTCCTTTAACCCATGCGCGCGCCTGACCGGGATGCTTTTCTCGGGATCCCAGCGAATAAGTGATCACACCATAACATGCAGCAGATACATGCTACCGGTATGTATATACTTACCTATATACCTACGTATAGAACATAGCAGACTAATACCAGACAGAGCAGCAGCAGTAGCGGCGGCGGCATATAAGTAAAGTACTTTGTAATGTAGGTAAGTAGGTAGTTAGGTAGGTATGTATAGTAGTAGGGTAAGGTAGGGTAGGGTAGGGTAAGGTAGGGTAAGGTAAAGTAGGGTAGGGTAATGATATGGTAGGGTAGAAATCGATTCGATAGCAGAGCAACCTTGCCCGACTTTCGTATCGGTCACCCCCATTCGCTCCCTCATTCCCTCATCCCCTCGTCCCCTCGTCCCTCGTTCCTCTCGGTGAGGGGTACAGAATGAGCTTCTTACTTGTTGCTTCTTGCAGCGCGCGTGCGCGACTCCGATCGAGTGGTAGGTGTTTTCGCCCGTCTATCAGTCGGGAAGAAACGCCCCGACTAGACCTCGCATCCGTCAGCATAGGCAGCGTGTGTTGCCTCTGCCTCGTCGAGCCATTTGGAAAATCCCGCCCGCTACCACTGCTGCAGCCAGGTCCTACTACTGCCACTGCTGCTTCTGCTGCTGTTACTGTTGATGTTGCTGTTGCTGTTGCTGCGCGTAACTTGCAAGCGGAAATCTACCTACCTATGTCAGTCCACACACATATGTAAGTATGCGTAGTCATCTCTGCGCCAATGCGGCCTAGATCCGGCACTGTTCTTCCAGGTAGCGCCAGGTAAGTAGACAGGTACCTTGTGTTCATGGATGTACGATGTATGTTGGGGCTCGCGCTAGGAGATATTACCGTCCATACCTCGGGTATTTGGTCCCTTTCCCCCAAAAAAACACCCTTCCAGGATAAGACAGGCATAAAGTACATAAGTAGATCTTCATCACGCTCGGGTGGCGCCTATAGATGCCGCATACCCATTCCGGGAGATTAGACAGAGAGGAGGCCGCCCTCAACTGTAGACACGCTCGGCTATCGCGAAGACTGTCTGACGGTCAGTTTCCTGCATACGCATCTGCATTTTCTTTTTGCTCTTATTGCACGTCTCTCAACGCAAGGAAAACTTTACCATCGTAACAATACCAAGGCGAAGTTGGTGTAGATTAGGATGGTCTTCTTCTTGTATTCCTTGTTGCTATGGAGTAATCAATCTTGGGGGGTTTCGTGCGTAGCGGAAGCGAAATCTTTGTGTTGACGTCGAAAACTTCATGTTCACAAAAGAAAAGAAGAAAAGGCTCGATGTTACTTAGCTCCATGCCTCGTGATGTATTGTAGTATTTTAGGTAGCTTATTATTATAAGCTTGTATAAGTCATAACAAGATAGCTCTCTTCATTGGACAGTGGCGTCGGTGGCTGGCAAAGCATATCACATATCAGCATCATCTATAGCTCCAAGATCAGTGCCAACAGGATGAGATTTTGGTCCAGAAGTTTGTCCATTGTACAACATGCGGATAGCCCATGTGGTTAAACACCCGTCAATCAATAAGGTTAGAGGTCGATCATTAGATAGCAGTCCCTGTCCCTCCAACTTTAGGTCACGATCAACGCTCTAGTCTAGGAGAATAGCGACCACGGAGGGAGAGGGGCTTCTCCAAAAGATTTCACCTAGTCCTATAGCAAATTAATCGTCGTAACGAGTGCTATGTCGTGTATTTGTATCTGAACCAACGTCATATTTACTGTTCTTGTTACGTCGAGCCAACATGCTATATGCATCAAATGTAGCCCCGTAGTCTCGCGAAGATTTTCAGCTCCCTGCAGACATCATGTTCCATGTTTCTTAGTATTTACGTTGCAAATCGGAGGCGCAAATTTTACACGCCACGTTCCTCTCCCGCCACGCGCCAGAGTATCCCACCAGCGAGGATGGTGGTAAGAAGGCCGGTTTGCTAGTATTATTGCTATGGTGCGTAGAGCACTACTGGCCCCTAAAGTCTCCATGTAACTTAGACGTGTATGTCTCTTGCTACGTTCAAGTTAGTTATATGCAATATCGAACACCAGGTACGATGCCGTTTGCTGACTCATCATGGCGTGGGGTCACAAAAAAGACAAACCTTCGTAGAGTAGGTAGATAGAACGTGTTGAGTCGTTCGCGTAGCAACAGGTATTCCTTTCACCTAGTTGCAGTGTGAGCTCCCTGAAAATGGGGTTGCTAACCTTACTATTATTTTCAGTTGTTAGGACACTAAAAGTTAAGAACACATCCTACAGGGGTAGTAGTACAGGTAGTCAAGAACAGGAGGTTAGAAATACTCACACGTAACTATCTACACATTGATCGAGTTTAAAAGTTGTGTAGTAGACATTGAATTTATCCAATATATTCTATAGTGTAGATATAGCTGTGCTACGACAAGTGAGTAAAAGGTGAAGGAGGAAGAGACAAAACAAATATGAGAATAAGGATGTGTTGACTGTCGCCGACCTGACTATCAATCCACCGGTAATAAGGCAATGTCCGCCGAAGGGGGGCACTAATTCCAAGCCGGTGTTATTGAACTCGGAACGTAGCTATTTGTATCCTTGTAGATAATACTAAAAGTAGTCTCATTAGGAAACGTGGAGAGTATCAGGTGTTGTGATTGTCAGGATGGTATAACGCATATGTATTGTATAAATTAATCTTGTATCTTTTTTTTGAGGGAACGCCGTAGTCTATTAGGAGAACTTTACATTACTTTGAGGTAAATGCCACCCTATAGCAAGTAAATTAATTGCGAGAATGGTGTTTGACACCTCAATGACACTATTCCTGTGCCGTTTCCCATTCATTCATATATATCCTTGTCTGCACTGAGGGGAACGCAGCGAAGCATGAACTGCAGCAGCTGCTAAAACAAACTAACCCCCCTAAAAACACAATCATTGTAACGTTTAGCACGTCCAATGGGGAAAACAATAAGATTGCACAATGTACACCAGGTAACTACGAAAACTAGTAGACCACAGGTATTGGCGAGAGCGTGACTTTCGTAGGCCGAGAGACGGGGCAGGGTGAGAAAATGACCCATCATTTAGGAATATGTAAGACTTCCGACTGGATATGGTGGCTGCCGATTCCTAGGGCGAGATAGATGGCGTGTGGCTAGTTGTACTTTACTACTCGGCCTCTCTCCAGCGACTACTCTATTCCCTGTCTACCTTTGGCGTTTGTTTTTCAAAGTCCAAACCACGGCTACTTGCCAGTAGTTGGCAGGTTTGTATACTTGCCCTGTATAGGCGTTTTCGTGGGGATATCGCTTCTCTAACAGGTGATTGTGCAAATGAGGACGAACGAGGAGACATGTGAGAGAACGTGGCGTTGATGATGAAGCCTATGTGGTCAGTACTCTATCTTCAAGACTGGTGCAAGACTCGCCACCTGCGAAAATCTTACCCCCAAGAGTTAGTTAAAAAGGTGCATCCAGTTACTGATTGTTATCTACGGTTCTTCAATTGTACCTACCCCCGAGTTCCCGGAGCATTCCAACCGGCTATGTTGGTAGGCTATAAGGAGTCGGCGACTCCTAAGTACACAGCTATCCCGACTTCGTAATAGGATGAAGTATCCTTTGGGGGGTTCCGTAACGGGTCCCCCTAAATACCAGCGGTATGGTTGGGCTAAACTTCGTCGCCTTGTGGGCACTGGCGGTTTATTGACTTCGCTTAATAGAGAGAGAGATGGAGAGATATGAGAGTCTCTGGCCGGCACACAGATACAGAAGAAGAATGGCTGGCTGCCCCTGTTTGCTCTTGCATGGGGCGCTCCCCAGATGTAACATTGGCGCTTCCCAGTCAGATGTTTAAGAGAATTGATCGGGATATTGTGGAGCTGTTATCAAGATAATCACGTCGGGGATGTTAACAAAGTCCACCTGGCGAGGCAAAGGGCTCCCTGGACCCCCATCGTCGCTTGCGAGTGCGGGAATTGCATCGTACACTATTGAATCTTGGCTGTTTCTTGTGGCCTACCTGTTCTTGTACTCACAGTGTAACATATTCATCTAATATGAGGGAGACGTGTTGCAATACCTAGGCGTTGTAATGTTGTAATGTTAGGCTACTACTTATATGGATCGGGCAAGGAGGGATTGCCTCTAGCACTATAATAGCGGTATCTAATAACTTAGTAGTATTTATCTAACGAAACTAGAATCACTTTGCCGTATATGTCTTGAACAGGTGCAGTGTTATATTATGATGAGTTAAGCTATAGGCGACACACTTCGTCGCCTTAGACCGTCTTAGCGCTCTAGGGCCTGGATATTATCAAATAGTCGACGTGCCATTTATACACTAATTACTCCTTTATATAAAATCCCGTGTTACTAACTTGAATGTGGTCTAGGTCAGGCTAAGGAGCGATTCTAGAAGCTACGGCTTCTCGGGCATTATTATGAGACTCTCACCTGCGGCGTAAGATGCATCTAAGCGATACAACAACTGGTGGTTAAAACACAGGGCCACTCTAGAACACTCGTACAGTATGAGGAAACAATCCTAGTAAAGGATCTGCCGAGTTTGAGACTTCCGGAGTTTAGGGACTTCAATCCAATGATAGGGAGAGTCTGAGATATGACTGGCAGTATCCTAAAGACATCTTAGAGAACCTATGAAGATTATGGAGAATTTCGATTGCCTTTTTAAAGATTGTTCTGGTTAGTAGGAGAGAGAGGCAATGCTCAATCAGGGTTAAACTTGCCAAACAAGGGGGGCCGGAGAGAACAGGCGGAAAATATCATGTCGTTACGTACCCATTTCGTGGTTACCCTGGGGGTGGTAATATCGCCATCTTGGCTCTGCTTATGTGCCTCGAACCCCCATCTGATTTAGGTGACACGGAAGATCTAGATTTCGATATGCTAGAAGTCCGGGGTGCTGGATGGTTACTTCTAGGCTGCTGGTGGGTTATAGTATTATGGCGTATTAGCCTAAGGTTACTTGCGTGTACTATCCTGTACTTCCTATGATTAATAATCATGGTGTGGGAGGTTGCTGCTTTGTGTTCTTTTACGTAGCAGTTAGTAAATTAACCCTCCATCTCGCCCCAGCAGGTTGGCTCTGGCTTAGTGTGTGACATTAATAGAGCAGATGGGGGGGGGGGGGNCCAACTAGATTCGCCATGTGTGACAGGAATACATCCTGGTAAGCCATAAAGTCAACGTAGATCAGATCTGTGAGGAGAACCCGGTTTTCTCCAAGCATGGGCCGGGGAGGGGTGGGCAGGTAGTTCGGGAAACAAAGTACGGGAGCAGATGGTTGACGCGGTTGAATTATGGGGAGGGGGTAGCTCTGCCCTGCTGGGTGTGATGATTCCCCAGAATGTTACATGTTAAATGACGTATGCTGCATGATAAGGAGGCGAGGTTCGTTTGACGGGAGTTCTAACGGGAGCAGATGTGCTAGGGTGTTGTGTATGGGGGTAAGATGTAGCATATACACCTAAGCACTTTTGTTCTCTGCACTGTGGTAGTCCCGGTTAGAGAGGCCACCTTATGTCAGGGTAACAGGTAAGTCCCCAAGAGGACTATAACGGAAGTACTCTGGAGCTCGACTAGGCATGTCGACCCGAAGGAACGATAGTGTTACGGCTACATCTAATCTAACGCTCGTGGGACCGATCGGGAAGCCATATATCTTAGTTTACTATTAAATACTACGTACCATTTATAGTTATGTACAGAATAGCGACCATCCTTCTCCATTATCTACCCATTCGGGTAGAGTACTTACAGGGGCTAAACTTACAAATGTCGTTAATACTTAAATAGTACGTCTGCTTTAGCGTTTTAGGCAGATATATAGTTGTGTTAGTGTTTGACATAGCCTTGGGGCAATTTATTAGGCTTTAGTAATAATCTTACTGTTTACACAGGACAGGGGAAAAAGCTTGAAAGTTTCCAATCGTACGCAACTGAAACAAAATGTTTTGGTATTATGTAGATAGTCGAGTGGATGCGGCCGTGGACTAAGGATGAATTGCGACGCACATACATGTAAATAGACTATAATATATCTAGCTAAGATAGGACCTATCGAGAGATATCATGTAGGACTTTTCTTCTTTTTTCTTCTTCCTTTTTTTAACGTTGATCCCTCTTAGCAGTCAGAATGCGATGAGGTAGGTCCACGAAGGTAGTATTGCATATTTCTTGATCCAGGGGTCAAGGCTTAATAAGTAATGATCATCCACCAAGATGTAGGTATTTCACAAATATGCAAACACGACGAAAATCTATCCTTCACGGGACGAACAATTGCTGCCCAACCATGATCCGATATATAAATCCCCTGTTCGACTAGGTATATTCGCAGCCTTGTGATCGACTCACTAGTTCAACCCAAATGCCTCGGAAAGGTGCTAGCAGCCTTACATGGTATATTTATGCGGGATTAAGCAGTCGATCCCTTCCCCTTTTTGGGACGACGTGCCACAAGGCAAAGGTAAGACAAGGGCAGAATAACATGGGCAGAAGCATGGGTTATTACTCTGTACTATATATCTAGCGTACGCCACTAATGTGACTTATCATTTTTTTGGGGGAGCTCGATCGGTATCCGATGGTGGTGTGATGGGTAGGGTTTGTTGATCAGATATTATCGACTTTTGGTCAGGGTATCGAAAACTTGACATGGCAAAGCAAAGCCAGCCGACGGCGCACTCGTTCGATGCCATGCCATAAGACAGAGAGACAGAGCCAGAGAGACAGACAGACCTCTCTCCTCCACTTGCACCTCCACACCAATCGCATATTTTAACCATCTATCTCGTATTTGCACATGATGATCTGCATCCAGACCCTTGTTGTAAGAGAAGAAAACCGATTACGCATATGTACGCGTAGTCGAAGGAGGTAGGAGGGAATAGCCGAGACAGATATCTTTGCAGAAAATAACATATACATCCATACATACATACATACATACATAAGCATATGTACGACCTACCTATATATGTACTTCCAGCTAGGTTACCCCGGAGGAGACGAGCTGGGCATCACGGTAATGGTGGAGTCTTTAGTTTGGCATCTTAGCCAATCGGACTCGCTAGAAAACCGTTCAACAAGATCTCGGCTAGCCGGATCGATACCGGTGATACCCGCGCGTGCGGACTATCAATCTAGACTAAGCCGTAAGCCGCCGGATTGACTCACGTAAGAAAGAGCGAGACAGAGAGAGAGGGAAAAAAAAAGAAGTACCAAGCTAAGCTAGTAGATGCAAGACAAACAATTGAAAAAAAAAAAGACGACTTCATCGGCGAGCGAGGTATCAGACGCAGTTCTCGGAAATCGCCGCGAATCGCGGCTTCACAAAAAAAAAAATCAGTTCCAATGTATTTCTCCCGAAAGAGCGATACCAGGACCACTGCTGCTGCCGCTGATGCAGCAGCGGGGGACGTCGAGAAGAACGGGGGTGATGATACGCGGGAGCAAGGGCAGATGACCAGCAGCAGCAGCAGAGCGGCGGCGGTGGCGGAGTCGATAACGGCGAGCGAGCGACAGCGAGATCTGGATGATCGGAGTCGGAGATGGTGGACTGGTGTGGGTGTCCCGATATGCTGCTGGGCGACAGTGAATATCGATCTACGAGACACCCGACTCGGCCGAATGCGAGTGGATTAATATCCCCTGTATATTTACGTCTGTGGTATCTGCTGCTGATATCAAGACAACAAAAGACGCTTCTTTCTGTCTTACCCTGCAGTCATGAGCACGCTGCCCCCCCNGAGAGAGTTGTATGATGATGAGGATGACATGACCCCTGTCTCCCCTTCACCGCTATATTGAACTATGAGTCTATATCGCAGTCCTAGGTAGGAAGCACCAAAACACATTATGAACACAAAGGCTACGTTCGATTGTGAGTGCTCGATACTGTCCTACGCGCACATCCCCTTGAACATCCCCTTGATCTTGATACCTGCGTCGTCCCGGCGCTATTAAGTTTTTTAAGCATACAGATAAATCTCCCCTTACGACAACTGCTGTTCGTGTCCAACTCCATGCTTATGCAATATGCCACGTTTGACTTGATCCCCTCTCGACTACACCTGATAGGCGCAGATAATAGCTACATTATCGTACACCATGAACAGGCTCCAGCTACAATCTGCCACGTCGTGTTTGACAGTTATATCTAACCATTCCTCCTTGTTACTATCGGCATACGAGTCACTACAGCACCATTCAACAGCCCACATACCCGCCTAACGTCAGTATTAATAACATTCTATCTTCCTGGTCCGTCACCGCCTTTCTATTCAACAAGAAGCGTATCTGCGGTATTGCACCGAGTCGAAAGACGGCGTCCTCGGAAAAGGATCGGACGTCCCCCAAGACACGTCACACACGCCACCAGTAGGTGCCTCGCCCGCCATCCGCGAACCTGTGTGTCGTCGATGTTTGGATCATGCTAGGCCGGGGGACTCCAAACGCACTGTCTGTGAGTTTATGAGACATCGGCAAATCTAACCGCTGGTCCTACGTATTACCGGATACTTTTTTTTGGACCTCTTCGCATCCGATTCGCAAATTGGCCGGTCGTTGTTATTCTGTGTAATTATAGACGTGTTCCTATAGCATAGGAACCGTCCCCCGTACTCTGTCTAAGTATGCCCTGGGATTGAACCCACTCCTAGACGTTATATGCCTATACCTATGTATTAGTCTCGGAAGGACTGTCAAACCAGCAATATTGATTCTTTCTCCCCATGTCGTGTGCAATGTTCCACACTTGTATTTCTTCTCATTCTAACGACGCCTCCGGAGCAACTTACTACTAAGAGTAGCACTACGAAATGAGAGAAAATGTTAGTCGTCCGCGTCTAGAAGCCAAACCCCCTTACCCCGCATAGCTGTTGTCTCATGGGTTCTCCCAAACCTGTCAGCGTGTCATTGGGTTGCTTTGCTAGACTGTATGGTGGGTTTGAGATGAGTAGTCAACGATCTCAAGTCCTGGAGTCTGTGGTGTCCAGCTACTGAAAGCGCCAGATTCTTAGTGGGTATGATGACTGGAAAAGGAATGATTAAGCACATATAAATCTCTCGTTTCCTATAGACCAGGGAGTAGTAAAACCCCCTCTTCAGCGTGGAGGTACCAACTTTTCTGTCGAAATATTACACAACGCAGAGTCGGGGGGTTAGGTCGAGGTCATGCATAAACGCTCCTTCTATCATCGCCATCGAGTCGGTGTGCTAATACCATGGGGATTATATGAAGTGCATGATCCTATAAGCCAGATGGGTGAGGTGTTGTGCTGGAGTTGTAGCAGTAGATGCATATGTACAGAATACATTAACTCTTGCTATTTAATACCTAGTATATATTATCGGCGTGCCTCATATTAGCATGATATCCATAATACGGACACTATTACAATATTCCAATATTCCTCAAGAAAACAATAACCATCACCGCGTATTTGCATGTCGAGAGATAGGTCGGTATTTATAAGTAGACATAGTCTTTTGTTATACCCAAGCTGCACTTCGTCGAACTGATAGTCAACGAGGTATTTGTGTTCTTTTCCCATTTTTCTAATACACATGCCTCACTCGCTGCTCTATACGCGCAGAAATATTTAGTTCCCCTCTCTGGCGCCTGAAACTAAATTTCAAGACTTACTTAATACGGCGCATTTTTACGAAAGGAGTAATGTAGTTGCATACGCACGAGTAATGACAAAAGACGAAATTGATCCTTACCAGGGACCTAGTATATACCAATAGGGTGATATGACACAAACGAAAATGGATGTAGATAAGGGCCACGAGGTTTAGCTAGAGCGCAAACAGAGGCCCGAAATGTTTACAAAATGTCAAGAATTAGGCGGGAACTCAATCGCTGATTCATAGATAGCAAAGCTGTCTCTTCGATAAATCTGCATATCTAACATCACTCTATTATACCCACTATATAGATACATGCCTAGATTGCCTTCCTCTTCCTTGGATCTACTTACGTCCGTATACAGGCTCCAGTTGCATGGCTGAGGGGAAGATGCAAGTGATCAACAAACGGAGAGGCATATGGGAAGAGACCAGATCAAGGCCGTCGCTAGACATACCAACTTACGTGTATGTACATGTACCTGGTATCATAAATATATGCATCTGGTATGTTCTCTACGCCTTGAGCATGTCCACTGTAACGTACAACTGACTAACTAGCTCGGTAAGTGCCTGGTGTGAGCATATTAGTATCTAGACCATTTTATCCATGAGAAAGAAAGTTGGTAGCTTAAACACTTGGGTGGTATACTGTATGTCACACCTTGTGGGGAAATTTCTGACCGCCGGGTGAAGGGATGAGACACACTTACTTGCTTGTCATTAGGCCATTAGCCCTAGACTAGACGGATATGCGTACTTTGAGAACACTAGAGAGTCAGGAACTCATGAACATGCCTAACCCACGCAAGTTCACAAATGACGTAGTGAACTAGACGAATCTAAGTAAGAAACGGGTGCACCTAAAAGATACTAATCGAGATTGGTTTCTCTTATTCTCTCCACTCCTCTCCTGCGCTACCTCAGTCCCGGAACCCCACGCACGCGCTATGTACCATCATAGCGCCAAGCCACATAAATCCAAGACTTCAAGATAGCTAGCACATCGTCTCGCAGTCGACAAGGCTGGAAAAGGAACACTGACAAATCTGTCCGCTATCTTGGTGTGACAATGGCCATCTCATATATCGCACGCCGTAGAAAGGCTTCAAGGCTGTGTCAAAGAAAAGAAAGAAGGAAAGAAAGAATGGAAACCAATGTCGAAAACTTCCATAACCTTTTTGGTATGACCATGCAGTGCTGAAGGCTTTCGTTGGCCTTCTATGTTATGTGCTAGAATCCTCATGTTATTTGCAACAACCAAACGCCTCCCCCTCGCCGCCCCCTAACCGACCACCAGCCTATTTGAGCCGGCCAGACTCGCATGCAATAAACTACCGCCCTATGCAATAATGCCAGTTGAATACAATTTCCTTACGCACGCGAGAGAAAAAGAGGAAAACCACCTGCATACTAGTGGATAATGATGATCGTGTAGGTAAATAGTCGACTTTGGGATTTCGCCCAGGTAGATCAATTATAGATCGAATTGCTGGAATGGCTCGTCCACCTGGTGACCAGTTTTGACGATACCGCTCATACGGCTGCCCTTGCGAAGGTCAAGATCCTCTAAATCATCCCAGTCGTTATCCCGATGATCTGTGTCACTCTGGCCATCATTCTCACTCATCTCGTCATCATATCGTCCTCTCATATGATCGTCTAGGGCACTCTCATCGACAAAAGTGAAGCCCTTGAAGTTGGCCTGCGTGGTCGGAGATAGAGGTGTTGACGCAGTATAGCCGGCCGCCAGCTGCTGAGCCCGCTCATTTAACGAACCATTAGTGTTAAGAGCATTAGTGAACTCAGGGTCAAAATATGACACGTCTGTCTCCGACTTCAACTTCGGCTTAAAAGGAGGCGTTATGACTTTCTTCGCCAGCGAAACCCAGTCGACATCTGCAAAGAATGGATGACGCTTCAACTCCTCCGCATCATTGATAGCGCCTAGACGGTGCTTCGGGTTTCGGTTTAGCAACCCCTTGACAAAATTTCTGCCTTCCTGGGACAACGTATCTCGCGGGAAGCGAACCTTGCCAAAGGCAATATTCTTATACATCTGCTGTGTATCTTCCGCGTAGAATGGGCTCCATCCACAGCACATTTCGAAGACCAGGACACCAAGGGACCAGAAGTCCACCATCTTCGTATACCCTGATTCGTCTAAGAGTACCTCGGGAGCCAAGTATTCTGTTGTACCACAAAACGTATTTGTTGTATCATTCTTAGTTAGATTCGCTTTAGATAAACCAAAATCGCATAAGGCTATGTGGCCATTGGCGTCAAGAAGAATATTTTCAGGTTTCAGGTCGCGGTATACAATGTCGTTGTGATGCAAATGTTGAATAGCGAGAATAAGTTCAGCAATGTAGAACTTGGCACGCTTTTCATCGAACCGGCCCTCTTTCTGCAAATGCCAGAAGAGCTCGCCTCCAGACATGTAGTCTGTCACTAAGAAGAGATCATTCGAGGTTTGGAATGAGAACTTCAGGCCGACGATAAACGGAGATTCGGACGTCGCAGTCCGCACAAGAATATTCCGTTCTCCAACAGTGTGTGCCACTTCTTTCTTCTGCACAATGACCTTTTTCGACAAGACTTTCATGGCGTAGATACGATGGGTATCCTTTTTTCGCACTTGATACACCTGGCCAAAGGTGCCCTTGCCGATCAGTCGTAGAATTTGGAAGTCGTCTGGGCCGTAATGCTTCTTCTCTGTCCTTTGATATACTGCCTCAACGTATATTTCACCTGTCGGTTCCTTATCTATTGTTGTGTCGGCGTTTCCACTCAACGCAAACCAACCCCGCACAGGTTCATCTTTCCCAGGAACGATAGCTTGGAAATCAACATGACCAAGGAACTCTTCGCCCGTAGGACTATGATCATATACCGATATATCGACAAGCATATCTGAGTCCACGACATCACTAAAAACAGTTAGCTTGCAGTGATAATACAGTGATAATACATGGGGACAACACGCACAAAACCGCTTCAGCATCCCATTTCGGACTTGTGAAAGATCTTCGTGTCCGGTTGCGGAAGGCGGTGTAGTCCGAAATGCTGGTATTACTACTTTGGCGGCTTCTCATTGGAATTGCCATGGTCCGGCCCGAGTCGCTTCCTTGGCGGGATATAGGTATGCCGCCCATGTGGATGCTAGAAGTCGGAGCAGCCACTTCGTCGTCATCTTCGAAGGTCCTTGGACCATGCGAAATGAGTTCACTTCGCTGGAAAACTGCCACGACATATGGGTCCCTGCTCTTCCGTAAGCCGCGCCCCTCCCGAATCTTAATCGTTAGTTTCCCTCTCTGCGGTGGTGCTTGAACACCACCACTACGGGACGTAGAGGTGCTGTGTCGGCCGTTGGAATCCGTGCCGTTTCGGCTTAACTGCGACGATGATCGGTCCTCGGCGGGCGACGGTTGGGCAGCGGAAAGTGCTCTCGTAGGAGTAGGCGGGCCGCTCTTTGTCGAAGCAGTAAGTGTTAGCTTTCTTAATCTGTCCATCGTCTCGCGGTGATCAGAAAGAGGTGCGACGCAGTCGACGTTGGGGGGTTCAGAGTTCAAAGGAGAACTAGGTGTAGTGGATGCAGTAACACAGCCACTCGGGTTGGGGACACAGCTCATAAGAACGCTATTAGTAGTAACGATGCTTGTGACTGGTGACGCTAGAGTAGCCCTCCGAATCTTCTGAGTTAAACGACCTGAAACATTCATGGTAGTTATGCCTATAGACGGCTGAACCGGCAGATAGATAGGACATACTCGACCCGAGTCGGCACTCGCGTCGCTCAACTTTTGCCCCCTCTCCGAGGGTGTTTTCGAGCATGGGGGAGTGGGATAGGGGTTGAAGAAGGGAGCTGTTTGTTGCGAAGGCTGCACTAGTTGCAGAGACTCTGCTCTCTCAAGTGGCAGAAAAGGCGAGGCCACGGGCTTCTCATCCTTACTCAGGTCCACGCTCAGAGTATAGGTTTGTACTGTCATTCTTTCTGGTTCCTCCTCTTGCTGAGATGAGGTAGGACACGATGCCCGGGTGTCTCGTGATTGGGTGGAGGGGTGAGAAGGAAAGGGCGAGCTTGAAGGGGTGCAACGAACCTGGCCGAAGTAGCTCATGATACCAGGCAGTCGTTTATCCTTGAGGTCAGGCTGTGGCGTAGCGATTCCGGATCTTGGAGTATCGTAGCCGATTTGGTCCGCATCGTCGTCTGTCGGCGAAGTCCTGCGCTGACTGTTAATTGGGGCCATGGTGGGATAGATGAAGTGTAAGTAATGACTGCGACACAGAATTCTGTGTGGCTCTATAGGGTGCTGAGAGAAGAAGAAGACGAGAAAGGGGAAGAGAGAGGAGCAGGGATTGTCAGAAAGGTCGCTATAATGGCAAAGTCATGTTTTGGATGTTGAGGACTTTAGGATGAAGAGGGAAGCGCATCGCTGAGCAAGACGTTTTCCAACAGCGCCGGCTACACATTGGTAATCACAAGACAGTCGATGCGAAACACGATGCACATCGAAATCTGTAAGGGCGGCAAAGAGGCCAGAGATTTCACGAGCGAGTGATTTGTTCCACGGGCCCCCATGTTCCTTCATCAAGAAGGGACCCGGTGGCACCCATGGCACCCATGGCATAACCACGCCGCCATGTGGTCGGAGGGTGACTAGGTGGGGCGCCAGGGTACTTTTGGAGCTGTTTTGGGAGCTGCTATCGATCAACCCGAGAGTGGGGGTGCTTGCGAAATCAACCCAGCCCATTGGGCTGCTTTTCGGTCCGGGTTCTGGCGAGTCAGGCCGCGATGTCGATACCTGCCGAATAGCACTGCCTAACGGCAAGTAGGAGCAGTGCACCGAGCCACGTCCGACCAGCCAGTGCACGCAGCAGGCAGTACAGTCCAGCCCTATATCCCTATAGGCGATAGGTGCTAGCTTTTCGCGGTCAAACGGGCCAAGTCTGCTCTCATCATATAGTGAAGGCATCGTCATGACCCGAGTTCTCGCGAGGCTAAAGACGCGCTAGGCAAGGAAGCCGTCGATTGATGAACAGAGACGAAGCCAGACTGGGAAAGGAGGGGAATAAGACTGATCTTGTCGCTAGACGCCCCATGCCATGCTCTACGCTCCACGCTCCATGCTGCTGGGCCAGTGTTGTGGCGAGCTACTACCCGCCGCCCCGATCCTGACTCTTTCTTGACTCGGACTGATGAGCCCCAAAGAGTTGTGAAGAAGAAATGTGGTGTATCTGCATTGAGCAAATTGCGACGGGTTCCTCTTCTCGGTAATTAGGGTCCTAACGGGCAAGAGGACCGTTTCCCCTCGCCTCCACGGTCCAAGCCCTGGGCAAGCTCGAGGAAAGTTCCAAGGTTACAAGCCAGGATTACCAGGGTCTTATCGACGACCGAGGTGGAAGAGTGCAGTGGCTAAATGGAAGGGACACAAACAGTCCCCTAGGCGTAGGCGTGTGCCTGTGCTTGTGTCTGTGCTTGCGCGCAAAATGCGAACGAATGCTACGCTCTGTAGCTGGAGGCGGCCAGCGGCCAATGCCCCGTGACCAGTGTGCATAGCAAGGCATAATAGAAAAGAAAGGTGTGCAACAAAACAGGCCAAGGCGGTACCCGGGCGGGCAGAGCGGACAGACCGCACGCAAGGCAAGTTTTAGATGCAACTGTAGCAAGGCAAGACGCAAGTCGCAAAGAGATACGGAGATCGGTATGGAGGTATGGAGGTATGGAGGCATGTAGGCATGGAGGCATGTAGGCATGGAGGCATGGAGGGGTAAATGAGAGGCATGAATCGATTTGCTACTTACTTTGACATCACGGCCTGTGTCGCCCGCCTCAGCAGGTCGAAACCTCCCTCCGAAGCTGCCATGGCTCGTAGTAACCTTCAAGATGTCCCACCCACGCCTGTGCGTGGTGATGTGGCGACGTGATTAGAGACGCGGGTTAGGTGTTGGTGTTGCTAGTTTTCGGTATTTTTTTTCCAGTTGAGAATAGGTAGGATAGGTAGGTAGGTAGCTATGTAAATAGAGCGAAGGAATTGACTTTTGTTTGGCGGAGAAGATCGGATGGGCAGGTTAGTGGGGTTGAGGGATTGAGGGAGGAGAATTGGTGTTGGCAGTGGTGATGATAGTCTGGTGGTAGCCAGGTGAAGTGGTAGGTAGCGTGCTGTAAATAAGATAGATTTAGTTGCCAGGAGTGTATCGGGATGCCGGGAAGGGTAGGAGGGGTAGATAATCAGTAAGTATTCTGCAAGTACAGCAGTAGTAAGTACCACGGTCGGTCGGCGCATGTACCCAGCCTGCCAGGTAGGTAGGTACCTATTACTAGGTCGGTAGGTATGTAGTCTAGTGGTGAGGACTAGGCCAGTCACTGTAGTGTTGGAGCGGAGGGCGGATGAGGGGAAGAAGAAGTCCCCGCCAGAAAGGTTAAGGATAAGTAGGAAATATGTAGCAACCTTCAGCGGAGCTAGTGTCTAAGATCTGGATTAATAATGGGAGGGGCGTAGTATAAATAGGGAGGTGAATAAAATGCATGGCTAAGGCCAATGGGTGGCTGTCAAATAGCAAATGGATTGTTTGACAACAGGTAGATGTTATTGTAGGGGATGATAGATCAGGTCAAATTGAAAAGCAAAGAGAGATGTGATTGCTTCATGTCGCGAAGGCAGGGAAGGGTTCCATGATCGGCGTGGCCTCGAACTTCTCCAATGAGGTGGACTTTAGATAGGTAGGTAGGTAATGTAAGTATACTAACAAGCTCCTACTTGAAGGTACTGGAAGCTGGAAGTTGGTCGAGATATGTACAGCTATACCTACATGTTGGTAGGTAGTGGGGAGTGAATACCACCCTCTACTCTTAGGGTACACTAACTGCACATTTGTTTCAATGTTTACCTAGGTACAATTGCCCTGTAGTCGATTGCTCTGAACTTGCAAGAATTTTCTCGCGGAAATTTTATATAATACTTATGATAAATGGGTACTTCCTTATAATTTGGATTCCTGAGATTCAAGGTAGGATAGCATTTAGAGTATGCATCTTCTGTACACTCACTTCGGTGCAATTATGGACAGGTAGTGGCCTGTGTCAACAATTTCAAAAGTTTGAAATGGAATGGAATGGCGCACTAGCCAGGGGGTTGGGGTTAAGAGGGGTAAGTATTATACCTATTCATGTCTACCAGGTATACAGAATACCTGTACACTGCCTTCATCTTTCCATTGAGCAAAGTTATTCAATGGTACATGCACAGTACCTGCGTGCGCCTGGGTTGACTAGCCGCCTGCCTTCTTAGGGATGTAGCACACGGTCAGGCAAGCCAAGAGAGCTCCAAGTTAGTGAGGTCGGGTGCCTAACAATTAGCGCCCCTAGCGATTTTCAAGTTCTATAGGTACTGGAGCATCCAGCTGTCCAGGTGGTCACTGGTGCAACATTGATTGTTGTGCGAGTTCGTGGCCAAACAATCAACGAGACGGGGAGTTCTGGATTGGACATTGTACCCCGTCATCGCAAGCTACTGAGTACCTGATGTTTCCAAATGATTAGCTGAGCACAACTGTTCATATATTCCTGACGTCCAATCACGTACCCTAGGAACCCAGCTATTACGAGGAGATGTTGGATTCCGGTTCCGGACATCTGCTGGGTTGTGAGGGCTCCTCTGTGTCACCGGCTTATTGGTCTGGTTTGTTTCCTCTCGTTATCTTCGAGACATATTAAGCCGGATTGATTTACACAATGAACAGCGAATACACATGTACCTAATCTTATTAGCCCCTGGTGTTCATTTCCATGTGAACGAATAACCTATATGCTGTTTCCAACCTGTTGGTGGTGAGGGGGTGAGAGGATACCTGTGAATATAGCTAACGACAGGAGGAGGATATAAGGATATCAAGATAGGGACTATTATTTGATGGAGAATACCTGATGCGGAAAGAGGTGGCATTGGAACTGCCGCTCCTCGAGCCAGATAGATACAAGACGCAGTCAGCTCTAGACCGACAGTTTCTTTGCCAGCCTGGGAACATGATCTTGTAGGATCCGACGCAGACGATATCATCGCGCATATGCTACGCAAAGGGGTCACAAGGGTTAGCTGCAATAAGTGGACTACGTAAGTGGATGAAGCTCAAAACAGGATCGGTGCAGCACAGATGATTCATGTCTGATATGTCTGATATGTCTGTATGTACATAACGCGCGCTGGGGTCGTGAGACGTTCCTACATACAAGTAGTACAGTACTTGTACAGCAGCAGCAGCAGCAGTCTCGCAAAAGGAGGCTGACCGCAAAAATCACCCTGTTCCATAGCGAGTTGACGACTCGTGGACTCGTGGGAAGTTTCATGAAGCTAGCCGGGGTCATGATGAGTGTTGCAACCTCGCGGATGATGTGATATGCTGCATGTCTACGTATGTCTTGCCGCCATCAAGCTGTCTTCGTACAAGTAGTACCTGCTGTTTTGTGTGTTGCCCGGGCGAGGCAGGTATGCAGGTATTCTGTATTCTACCAGTATACAGACTACCTATTGTGTATTACCAGATACTACCTACCGACCGCCGCCGGCGAACCCACAACGATCTACCTTACATGCTATAGGTCCATAGGTAGTGTATAATACCAGCCTCCACGCCGTCATACTTGTAAAAATTGGCCATGCTTATGCGTACACCACCACTTCGGCTCTCGAAGCGCACCATTAAGTAGAAGCTCAATCAATCAATACATACCAAGGAGAACGGATGTGGCAGAGATGAGCTTCTCACATATGAGCCTAATATCGTACGGGTGGCCATTTCCGTTATATTCCATTCCTTACTGTAACGACCGACTTCATTCGCCTATGCTCTTCAATATCAATATTATGCGGTGTAGATAGTGGCCATTCTAGGCCTCAGCTCGTACGAACCTCTCAGCTGGGATTAAGAGTCCAGGCTAGACTGCTAGCCCCAATAGTATGTATATTGGAAGAGATGGCCGCCAGTGGCAAATCAACTCGTTACCAAAAAAAACATGTGCTTTCAAAGAAATGACCAAGAATAATACACATCTGCTCCTCATGTATCCTGCGTGCTAGGCAACGGTGTACGTAGGTAAGCTGTCCCGGTCCCAGTCACCAACTCGTCCCTATACAGATATCTCGGTGAGGAATGTCGCTGACGGAGACGGCTACCACTTCGTCTAGCAAGTACCGTTCCGGATAGGGAGGGACGAGGGAAGGTGAAGTGAACAACTACTAAATTAACTAGTGCCGGACAAGAGGCGATCGCCGAACCACCATCACCTGTTGTCTGACGATAGATTTGAAAAGGGAACAGCTGGAGTTGGACAAGATACGGGAACGGGATCGTATCTGCAAGGTTTATGAGCCATAAGTTCCCCAAACAAGTATTATTAGAAGCTCTTGGGTAACGCTTATTGGGTCCTGTAGAGTTAGTGTAGAAAGGCTACTAAGGCCAGTGCCGCAATTCCCATCGACATCGTACCATGGACAACATTGCAGCTAGGTATACCAACAGCACTATAAATGATGGCCCAACCAATCCGAAAAGGAAGAATTGCAATACCTAATATACATCAGGTACGAAGGGATAGCCAACTTGAAGGTATCGTAGTGTAGGCTGCCAGGTATATGTGTAGCCAGCTACATAACCAGCGTACCAGGTATAGGTAGGTAGCCTAGCAGTCCACCGCCACTCTGTGTCACCGACTTGACCAGTAAGTTTGTTCCCAGTTGGTCGGAAGTAGGTACGTTAGCACTAAATGTACCAGGAATCTATTCTGTACTGTAGGTAGTATGCGTAGATGATGTATTCTGTAGGTCGTTAGATATGTACAGAATACTGTAAGTAGGTATGTATAAGTGGCTTGCCAAGGTGCCTAGCAATGGTACGGCTGCCTGCAAGTATAGGTAGTCCTAACTGATATATATAGTTGCTATCTACCTAACCTACATACATAGGACTACCTACCACTAGTTACTAGTAGTAGTTGTATGATTAATGTCTGTACATACATATTCTATACAGAATAGGTATACGACCTACCAGGTACAGTAGGTCTCGATCTCGCTCTCCGCATTACATGTACCAGAAGACTAGTATTCGATACCTAGACAGGCCCTCTCGTAAAGTGCAAATTCCAGGTCTGTGGGCTGCCAAGGTACGGCATATGCAAACTTCGGATCTGGCATTGCATTACCTCGGAACTGAGGTCTACAGCAGTTTGTACATACAGCTCGGTACATACCTGCTGCCCTCAACTGAAAACTGAAAGGCCAGGCGGGCAGCCAGAGCAAGTTCGGCACTGTTGGGGAAGCACGGCATATCTCGGTAGCGGTGTCTCAGAGGAGGCGGATCAGCCTACCATTTGGACAGACAGACAGCTTTTTTTTTTTTTTCCCAAATAAGCATCGTGATATTCGCGTGTGTTCGTGTGTGCGTGCGTGCGTGCGGTATGTAACCAGACCGCCTCAAAGGTTGGGTGACAGTGACGGTGACGGCGTCACAACCTACCATCCCTCATCCGTCATCCGTCATCCACCATTCCATTCCACCTGCCAGTCGCCAGTCCACCACCACCACCACCACTACTACCACCACTCCATCATCCGGTCTCAACCCGACGAGGGGGGAGCAAGCGAGCAAGCGAGCGAGGGAGGAAGAAGGGGGGTAGCCAGCAGCCAGCCCTCTCTACAGTGCCCGTTTCGAGGACGGCATCCCAACAGCCCCAGTGGCTATTTAAGGTCACTCACTACAACGTGTTGTCGCATTGAGGGGGAGTGGTTCAGCCTCTTCGGAAATACCTCGCCGGCGGGAATATGTACAGTACCTACACCAGCACCAGGTTAGGCCCTAGGACATGGCATGGCATGGCGTGGGCAAGTTACATAGATAGTATACTTATATTAAGTATTCTGTATAATAAGGTAGTATACCACCAGAAGTGCACTTTACTGATACATCCTTGGACTATATAGGTATTGTGTCGCAACCCTTGTCGCCATGTGGTCCTGACACACCCGGACGGGCAGCCCTCCAGCCAAACTCCATTCAGTACTGACGTGTGGCTGGCGCTTCCCGCGCTGACGCATTTCATCCGATCTCAGCGTACATGTACGTACATATGCCCTGTATTGGAAGATACTGTATGTATTCTGTAGTGCATGTAGGCAGGCAGGCACCTTGCTGTATGTACGCTGTAAAAATGCCCTTTACAACCTAGACTAATGAACCATGAGATAACTACCAGTAGCCGTATAGTTAAGGTCTCTATAGAAAGCATTTACAAAAACAAAACAAAAAGGACTATATATATATATACTTTCTTTACGAGAAGGAAACGCATCTCCAGCCTAATCCTACCCAGAGATTGACTCTTTCTTCTTCACTACAGTCGCCACTCATGTAGGTAGTCTGTCATGAATTCTGTGTATGTGTCATAGACTTACAGTACCTATTTAGGTAGTACCGTGGTAGTGAACTGAGCATAGCATAGCATAGCATCGGTGCATCCCAACAATATCGGCCCTATCTATACATATACCTACCTATATATACCTTGGGGCTTACTACATCATCCATCAGCATTCCCTCCTACGTACTCTTCCTTCTGCTGCCGCTGCCGCTGTCGCTGCTGCTGCTGCTGCTGCTGCTCCTCCTCCGCGCGTCAGTTGACACTGCTCACGGCCGTCTGACACGTTCTAGAGTCCTTCTTCAGGAATACATACCCCAAGGTCTCGTCTCGAGCCCAGGGAATCAATCGCCACATGAATTTCGTGGCGTGCGTGGCCTTCCTTGGAGATAGTAAGTTGTACGTGCTAATAATTAATCTAAAAAAAAWAACCCAAGCCCGGGCCGAATACAGGGCACAACTGCTCGGCCTACGAACGACGCGCGGTCATAATCCTGAATCCGCGAGATCGTATTCTTGCTTTGATTATTTTTTTTTAAGTTCTTTTCTTTTTTGAGAAATACATATACAAGCATACATAATCAAAACCAAGGAAGAGAAAGAGAGAGAGAGAGAGTGACGTCTCTTACGCATACGTTACTACGACCAGGGGGGGTGGCCTATCATTATCATGATAACACATTCCTTTCGCAGGCGGGTAGATTTTGTGTGACATGCCAAACAAGGCGAGGTGCATATTCCTCGGTCTCTTCTGAAAACGGCATGCGACGTTGCCACGAACAAGGCCAGTACCAAGCCTGTATCGCGCAGCAACGATGCGATAACAAGGCTTGCGCGTGAGCTCGCGCGCAACGCCCAACCAACCAACGATATACACAAAAAAAGGCCGCCTGACATCGTCATCCCTTGAATTAGCTCCCTAACGCAACATTCCATCGCGATGGGGCTGACGCATTTTTCCTTGGCCCGGAAAAAAGAGGAAGTTTTTTTCCCACCCCTTAGAAAAAAGATGATGTAAAA